>JAVQKC010164247.1:0-17802 GCA_036025475.1 Philypnodon macrostomus
GGAGGGGCCGTAGGCGCAAACTGGCAGCCACGCTTCCATCAGTGTGCCCCAGGGCAGCTGTGGCTACATAGTAGCTTACCACCATCAGGTGTGACTGTAGAGTGAATGAATAATACAAAAAAAATATGTAAAAAGCGCTTTGGGTGTCTTGAAAAGTGCTATATGAATGGAAGTTAATAATAAAGTTAGTATTCTGAGAGTTTCATCAGAATTGGACCTTTATGTGTCACACCAACCAACCAAGGCTTAGGTTAAAATTGCATAATTTTTAACTAAGGCAACTGCTAATTGCCTCCATTGTTTCAAAGACTGGAATTATTTCTTCCATTAAAAAATCCATCTGCCTTCGACTTACACATCACATACATTACGATTATAAGAGTAATGTCACAGCTTATTAATCATGTATTCTTCCTCTGTCGATGCCTGCCTGACATTGGCCCGGGAACACAAAAAGACCGCTTATTTGCCGTACGTATTTGATGTGAATTGCGTGTGTTATCTCTAGGCTTGGGGTGTGTTTTAAGGATTTTGTTGGATGTTGCCAATGCGGGAAGTGAAAGGAAGAAAGACAGGCACATAGTGTAGAAACCGGATTACCCTGCTATTATGGAGGAGCTGTCAGATGCCTATAAGACCAAAACACATTCTCCACCCGTTTTCTTTTTAACCGATGTTGCTTAATCTCCACCCCGATCCGCCTTTAGAAAGACTTACTGATTTCTCTGAAGCTTTCCTATGAACCTCTGACATACATGCGGTTTAAAGAACATCAAGTGCAAAGGCTAAAACACTAAAGGCTTTGAAATGTGTGTTGGTTTCTCTCTGGGTGGTCAGGCTGGCAGGCAAAGCTGGTTATGCACAGAATGATTCCGAACCAGCCGCCTGCCACACACCGAAGGCCATCAAACTCCAAAGACTGTATTAGCACCTCACCAAGAACCAGTTCCAATCACAGCCTGTCACTCAAAGGCTACCTATGCTCATACCAGCCTAGCTCATATTGGCAACCCTAGGGGAAATTGTTTAAGGTTTTCACAGTCTATTTTGAATACATGTATGTAACCATTTTACATTTTGCAACATGAAACACTACGATCTATGTTTTGAGGAGCTCCCACTTGGACTCGATCCTGATTAGGAAAAAAAATCAATTCACTTTTTACTTCTTCTGGGATATCACAAAGCCATGACACCCTCACAGAGTAACACATCTTCTCCAGTCAGATTTACCTCCCCTACCATGATCCAATGGCAGATTTCTGAGTAAAAATCCGAATAATCACAGTAAATAGTTTAATTGTTGTTTTTTTATTATTATTCCACTTGAGGTAAAATGTATTATTTCAAAGTAACTGTATTTTTAAGTAGGGCTATATATTTACAGTACAGACCAAAAGTTTGGACACACCTCATTCATTCAATGAGTTTTCTTTATTTTCATGAAAAGGCAAGACATCCCACTCATTAACCCTGACAGGGCACACCTGTGAAGGGAACACCATTTCAGGTGACTACCTCTTTAAGCTCATCAAGAGAATGCAGAGTGTGTGCAAAGCCTTCAGTGTGAATCTACAATGTCAATAGTCATGAAAAGAAAGGGAACTCCAAACCTTTGGTCTGTACTGTGCTGTGTATATATATATATATATATATATATATATTGCGATTAGATATAAAACCACACAGATCAGCTCATTGAAAGAAGACAAAAATATTATCTGTTAAACTTCCAACAGAATCACATGCCTTTCAGAACAGAGAAGCAGATGAGATAAGCAGTTTTTTTTTTACATATATTTAGTTTTGTGAAGTGGTTATTATATTTGCCATTTGCTAATTGTAACCATTAAAAGTCTGATTTTTAAGTGGGCACATATTCTGAGTATCTCCTCTGGACGTAGACTCCAGTCTGGAGAAAGTTATGTCATTTGTGTCCTCATCAATAATGACATTATCATAATTTTGTTTATAAAATATAAAGCTTGTATGAAAAGTGGATGGCATTAACGTTACGACTGTTGAGATAATGCGTCCCTTAATAAACTTGATGATAAAATAGTACCATTAGTGTCAACATAATTGGTGCCTAATTTTGAAATACTGAGCCTTGAATACGTAATGATCTGTGATGTTTTCATGTTGATGCGTGCTATTTAGGTTCATGGGATTCTCTTTTTAATTAGGCTTCCCCGTTCTCACAGTCAGATGAGCAGAAGGGTAAGATGATCAAATGTAGCGTGTGAATGATCATGTCTTGGGTTGCTTTATCAACATGGCCCCTCGCTCTCTAATGAGCTTCATACCTTTGAGCCTAATGGTTTATTCATGATATGCCAATACGGGCCACTTCAAAAGATTGTCCGGTTGGCACGTTCGCCTATCTCTTCCTCTCCTCCGACTCCATCTTGTTGCTGTCTGGAGTTACACTAGGTCACTTCTTTGGCCCGGGCCCCGATGCACCTGTCTCCCTGCCAGGAACTTCAGCTTTTTTATTTACCGTAAAGCTTCCGCAACAGATCACCACGGCACCTCAGCAGCTGTACACAGACGCATGCGAGCGCGGCTGGGTTTTTGGCTGGCGATCAGAGCCCCGACAAAAACGGCGGCTGTTCTGGGCTTTCACCTGTTTGTTTGATTTCTGTCTTTAAGTCAATTGATCTTGTAGCACACACTGATTTTTCAACACTTGTGCAGCCGTCTCTCATCTTCTATGTTCTGCTATCCAACAGTACGCACCACATGGGAGTAAGGAAATTATGAATGATGCTTTTTAGTTATCATTCGGATACATACAAGAGCATACATTATACAAACAAGCCAAACTGCTGTTCTCAAAATCACTAGAAAATTGAATTAAAAGCTACAAAGATAAATGAGCTGGAGTCTTGGATTCCTAAGCAACCAAACCGTTGCTTAGAGATACACACTGGCCAAAACATGCTGCAGATTTCATCAAGTTTTAAAAATACTTTTGAACAAAACTGTGTGTCTGACAGATTTGATGTTGTAATAGATAAAACCCAGTCTAGAGCACTGAGCTGAGAGCCATTGCATTTTCCTGGTCTGCAGTTGTGGTTAGATCAGCCATGGTGCATGCTAATAATTATTCTGACCACGTAAAAGAGTGTGGTCTTTTTTTCACAAAACATAATTGGTACAGGGCATAAACTCTGCATCAGATTTATACAGTCTATTGATTCCTTGTTAATATAAATTTAATCCTTTGCATTCTTAATGGATACAAATGGCTAATGTTGATTCATTAAAACTTTAGTTCTGATCTAATAGTTGAGCTATATTGTGTTGATGAGAAAAGTTAGTGAATGACATATTTCATTATGTTCAGCTCAAATTGTTAGTTTTATGCCAAAGTATTCATCAGCACATTTTCTAATCACAACACAACTTAAAAATGAGAATCATGTCATGTCTATAAGGTCGTCTTTGTTTGACATTTTTAGCAAAACGATGCCTTAACAAAAATGTGGCTGTGACGTCCCTATTGTTCATCATTGACATCTTCTCTCCCATGCAGCCCACCGGAGTAGCCCTGATAGAACCTTACTATTTGCATGTTCTTGTCTGTTCTTGTCTGTGAGAAAGCTGCTGCCTGAGCGATCGGTGGTTGGAGAGGAAGATATGGATGAAATTCATGCGCCCTCCCCTTCCAGACAGCTAATCGATGTGTTTGGGTTTTCCCCTTGTGGCTGTGGCCTGGGCTGTTTGAAAGGTGAGCTAACCCTCGTTCTGTGCAAGTGCATGCAGAAAACCAGTCGCCTTAAGCCTGGTAGATTAGCAACACCCCGCGGAGTTAGCCTTTCTGCTGAGCTATCGCTTCCTGTCTCCTCTTCCCCCTCCGCCTTGTGTGCTGAATACGGCCTCCGAGGATACTGCTGTACACACAACTAGTCTTTATTTGCATATTCCTGGATTGGGGCTTTCTTTCAAAATGGGTAATTGTCACAGAAGCAGTTTAATATCAGAGCCGTTGTGGTTTTTGTAATGGTGTGCTCTTATGTCTTTATAGGAACACAAAATGAGATTGATTCGCAGATTTAACAGAGACGAGAACCCACAGGTAAGCATTTAGATGAATTGCGTACACAGAAAAGACAAATAGACTGAATCACAATAACATTACAACGAGCCAAAGAGTGCATTGATCTGGGCAGCCAACTCTCCCAGCGGTCTGATTGCAAAAAAATAAAAAACAATGGCGGCACGTTGAGTTGTGACACGCACCATCAGTCACAGATAGCCCCGAGCCACAGTGATTACCTCCAGTATGTAAATCCATTGAGCAATAAGACAGGTCTAACCCCTTATGAGACACTGGTTATTATCATGGACAGAATTTCACCGGCGAGCGCCACTGGCCAACTGCTAGTCACTGATTAGGTCCCGCCGAGGCTCCATGGCCAAATTGGAAAATGGTGGCAGAGGCAGGTAAGGTTATGTGAAACTCCGGGCGGTGGTGTGATGGCTCTGTTTTGTCCTCATCTAGAACACACTGTCGGTAAACAATTAATATGCGCAGGGGAAATGACACATAATTGCTAAACAGCTAGCTGGCATATTTGGCTTTCCACCATGTAAACAAATTACAGTCTCAAATTATTTATAACTGTAGCGTGAAATGGCATTAAATAACACCTGGAATGGAAGACCTACACTCGAGTCCTCCGTTTACTCACTCTTACCCAGTGCTTATGAACTCTTATAGTGTTGGGGAGAAACACACAACATGGTGAAAGAACTTAAAGAATGAATTAACATTAGCCAGCAGCCAACAGGTATCAATATAAAACTATGAGATGGGTAACATTAGCCATGGCATGGAACGCACTACACAAACTAAAGGCTACATTCTAAACATCACTGAAGCCTATTTTTAGTAATTATGCCAGTCTTACCTGTGGCACGTGCATGGTCCAAGAAACAAATTCAATCAGCCCAAGGATTGAACTCACAACCTCCTTGCTAAAAGACATTTACATCTATCCATCCATCCATCCATCTTCTTCCACTTATCCGGGGCCGGGTCGCAGAGGCAGCAGTCTAAGCAGGGACGCCCAGACTTCCCTCTCCCCGGACACTTCCTCCAACTCTTCCGGAGGAATCCCGAGGCGTTCCCAGGCCAGCCGAGAGACATGGTCCCTCCAGCGTGTCCTGGGTCTTTCCCGGGGCCTCCTTCCGTCTCCTTACATCTATATTAATATTATTGATTCATTCATATTCTCTGTATGTTGCAGGGGGTTGGAGACTATCTCAGCTCCTTTGGACCTGAGGCAGGTAAACTCTCAACAATGTGCAGATATAAGCAGAGCCGACACATAAACAGGCAACCATCCACTATAGAGAGTTCTATAGAACCTTTAAAATGTGTGTCATATAGAATGTTCAAAATACCGGAATGGAGGCGACTGGAGCAAAAGTGAGTTCTTTGGAAAGAAGTAGTGTTTGTGATGAGGGATAGAATAATTCTGAACATTCAATGAAAAAACTATTGTGGTCTTCAACATTTCTGTAAGGACTTAAAAAAGCCAAAAGTCTAACTGTTACTATTGTGTACATTAAATAAACATACAACGTCAGGTACATTCAGTAATGTTTTCTAACCAGGCTCTGACATCACCTACATGTGGCTGATGGTTGTCATTTGTCAAACCCGTCTTTATTTGCATTATTGTATGGCTTATGCTCATTTCTCTATTTAAAATGTATTGTGGTCTTGCCTGCAGTTGCCTCCATTCCGGAATTTAGAACATTCAGTTAAAGAGACTGAAAGGGTCTATATGTTCAATGTAACAGCTTTTGGGTAAGGCACATCACAACATATTATATCATGCTGACTTTCTCCTGTATTTTCCACGAGTGACCTGAGAACAACACTCTGAGGCTGTTGCAGGTGCTAATAAGCTGCTATCGTTTTGTGTGGATCTAGGGAGTGTGTGCCCCTTTATTTTGGATCAAAGGCGGTCTCATGAGCAGTCTGAAATCCCCGGTGCCTCTCAGCATGATCGCGGATCGGCTTGTGTGAAAGGCATTGATTTAAGGATCTACCCCAGGCAGGAGACGGCCATGATAGCATCGGCAATCGCTTGATTATGTTTGAGCGCGTTCACCGACACATATTGGGCAGTCAGTCTTTTGTGTGTTTTTAACTGTTCTCGTTGGTCTTCCATTTTCTAAAGAAAAGTCAACACACTTTGCTGGAAGGTTTAATAAAAAGCTCGGAAGATGAATTAGTCGAGCTTTGATTTCTGAGCAGCAGAATGGCTCATGAGGACTGGAGATAAACACTGGCCAAACAAACACTGCAGATTTCATCAAAAGCTGCTGAAGTGAAAACGCTTTCATTTTAACCAAGTCTTACCCACTGTTTTTTTTTTAGCTTAAGGATAATGTCCGACCGTTTAGAGTTTGATCTTGCAGTATTTCTATCTTCTGACATGCACACTTCCATTCAAACCTAATTACACTCAGCTAAATCGTCCCAGGGAGTCTGATATGCATTATTCCATTTTCCATCTGATCTAATCTGTAAATTCTACCTCACATAGACCTGGAGCAGTGACTTTTGCTCGTGTGTGGAGGCAGCGCAGGTTAGGGTTTGCCCTGCAGGCCAGTGTCATTGAGAATATTTCTTCGACTGAGTAGCAAAAATTTATAGCCTATAAAATCACATTTTTAATTAAACATATCTGAAAAGAAGCTATAATGGCATGATATGAGAGCATCTTGGGTATTATGTTGTGCAGAGTCTATTAAATTTCGAGCAGTTTAAGATCAGGCTAAAGCCCATAATAATCTGCTGCATCATCACCATTACGCTGAAGAAGCTGAAGAAAATGGCATGTTTATGTTTCTGGTTGTTAGCAGTCATTCACTGGAGAGATAGCCATATAAACTCATAATAGGCTGGAGAAGGTATGTGGATTTGCAGAGTTGATGGTGTTTGTATAGATTTTTGGCATGTGTAGCTAGTAATGCTAAAGTATAGGTCAGAGGTTTGGCATTGAATGGAGCTGTTGGGTTTACATTTTATGTTTAGTTGACTTTGTATTTTTTGTCTTAATACAAATTCAATGTACATCCAATCCAATGTTCATAATAAAACTATTTACTTTCCTTTTTATAAATTATTTATGAAGATTTGACAGATTTGTCCCCGCCCGTGCACACGCTGTCAGGCCTGCCGTGGACCCACCACCCGCGGGAGGTACCATGGTGCAATGTGGATTGGGCGGTGGTCGAAGGTGGGAGTTCTCCGCGACCCGGTTTCGGACAAGTGGAAGAAAATGGATGGATGGATTTGACATTATTGTTACAGTAAATATGACGGTGACGAGCACTGTATCACGGCTCTTCTTCCCAGGTTAGCAGATTGGATGTGATCAAAACCTGTGAACCAAGCATCAGAATGAGGATGAAAATGACTTTCCACATGGTGAGCTTGCTGGTTCAGCTAACCCATCCAGTAAATTTCAGAAATTGGTGATTGATTGGGATTTTTACATACATCATCATAGGACTTACAAAGAATGATATAAAAACGATCCAGCAGATACAGTCAGTTTCAGGGTCAGATGATTTTATTCTTGACTATTGATTGATGTGAGGTTGTTGTGCTAATGGATGAACACATTTTTTTCTCAGCCTTCATTTGACCGATACAAAATTAGCCTAAGACAGAATTTAAATCCTGCAGTCGCGCCTCATGAGCCACAAAGGTCCCACAAATGAATTACTACTATGCCTTAAAAACAAGCGATAACAATATATCTTTGGACTTAATGGCAGCCAAGGGAGCTGTCAGTCATCACGCTCAATGAGTCTCCTGAACACTGCGGGACTGAGGATCGGACAGTATAACACCAATGTGGCTGTAGTTAAATATACAGCTAATATTTGAAAATAATAATAATAAATGTAATAACGTTTTTAATTAAGTCATGTGCAGAGACTCTATACACACAGCACAGGAAGACTACTCTGTCGATGAAGCAGTATCTAAAGAGAAAATGCTAAAAAGCTGTGATTGATTGTCCATTACACGGTACAATGATTATAAGCCTGTTCTTTTTGTTAACACGGCCTTCATGTTGAATGGCTTCCTTTGGTTGGCTGATAATAGAAATAATTGCATTTTGTTGAATAAAAGTCTTTTATGATTTGATCTCATACATTTGGCGAGATGAATACCACTGAGTCATGTGTGTATTTATGATAAGCCTTGTAAAGAGTTGATACCTGCAGATTTGATGATGAGCCATTATTGAGCTTCAATCAGACTTTCACATTCACTCCCTCGACCAAAGATGACAGCTGTGATACCTGAGCGAACACCCAGTAGCAATTATTATGTAGATCTGTTTTTGAGTAAATGAGCTGAATCAATCTGTTATGGATAAATTATTGTTGAATATTCTATACTACTATAGTGAATACACCTTCCAAACATGTGTGTAGGTGAAATGAATTGTGGAATCTACACTGTGCACTATACTTTTTTGAGATACTGTATTGGTATTGCAGGCTTGTGTATCAGTTGAGAAAGTCGGCTTATTTGAAGCATTACTGTGTATTATTAAATTAACTGTATTTAATAAAAACAGATTAAATGCTGAACTACTTCCTTTAAAAACGTGATATCGTAGGTTATTATGTGCAGTATATCGAGTATCACCATATTGAGGTAGTATCGGAATCGTGAGCCATGTATTGCGTATCGAATCGTGAGGTTCTCTGAGGTTCCCAGCCCTACTGTCCATTGTCCAAGAACATCCATTGTGGTCAGTGTGTGTCAGCATTGCAACTAATTTAACAATGGCCAGTGTGTGCTCTCCTCAAGTAGCTATAATGGGTCTAGCCTTCTGTAACGTTTTTACAGGATTGAAAATGAATGAACAACTATAATGTGTAAATATGATCAACGCCACAATAAGAGAAAGACAATGAGACACATACACTAACTTATACCAACAGTGTAAACCCTTATACAATGGTATACACCCAAAACCAAGACTCAAATTGTGGATCTTCTGCATTAATGCTAAATCACTATTAGCCTACAGAAGAATTCATTTCGAAACCAAACCTGAAAATCTAATCATTAATCCTTTGAGTTATCCTGCAACAAAGTGACAATGGCTCTTTTTTGAAGGTAATGAACGTCATAAAGCTGCTTCTACATCAGATACACATATATTAAAGACATATGAATTGAAGTGTTGAGCTGTGACAGTGCAGTGGAGTATTACGAGGACAGCGGTGGTGATGAAATCTGTGATCAGAACAGAGGCCTACAATAGCCCTTCAATGTCTGTTCTCAAATGAGATCACAGTCAAATGAAAAGACTGCTCCTTATTTTGTAGTGACCCTCGGGCCTCCTCTGGGATCTGCACACAGGTTTGATCAGTGATTGCACAATGACGTCTCCCACTGTGACTCCACTTAACAGATACAAGCTCTGTCTGGATTAAAAGATGTGTTCAGTGTAGAACTAGTGTTTGATCTTTAGATAAGTGGACTGACACCAGGTGACATGTGACTGCTTCCCATGAGAACGTCCTACCGTCTGTCAGCAGTAAAATAATTGGGTTGAAAACATCTTGTTCAATTTGGCATCAACTGTTCCCCAGAAGATACTTTGATAAATCAAAACATACATCTAGAAGGATATATTAAATGTGTACAATGCCGACGTACACATCAGTTTGAGGTGGTTTTCCAGGGAATAGAACAAACTCACGGATGAAACCCAGGGAGAGTATCAGTACACAGAAGAAACTGCTACTAGACATGTGCAAATCAAAAAAGTTTTTTTCAGTGAACAATGAATAAGTGAGCTCTAGTAGCTCTAGTGAAGTTTCATTGTGTCATATACAATCACATGAGTTGATGCTGAAACCCAGACTTTAGTTATCATATGACTACTAGAAGAGGGCTCATGACAGACCATCTGAAAACATTATGAGCACCATGGCATGAGGAAAACCCTCTGGTCAAACTCAAATCATTGACAGTAACTTAATGAGCACTCATGCTTCCATAGAAACAACACGCAACACTTCCCAGAATGCCTTTTGTCAGCTGTCAGCCATGTTCTCTTGGGGACAGGTCCCGACATGACCTCACATCAAGCTGAGCAGCATTTGTCATTTTGATATTCACACAAGAAGGAGGCTGTGAGCTAGCAATGCGGCCTGGCTTCGAGACTGTGAGCCAGACGCTTGATTAGGACTGGGTCACCACTGATCACCTGAGCCTCATATTACATTTACGCAGATAAAACTAATGCAACTGAAAAACTGTGTACTCTGCAATGTCCTGAGTGTTGCTTTCCCCAAATAACTTACATAACATTTACAGTAACAGTGCAGACATACAAACGATCACAGTCGCTACACACATTATACACTTTGCTTTTATCTTCTTGCAATCCAGTCTTAATGACTCCATTAACTGGGAGGCCATTAGCGGCATTCACTTTATGGGCAGCCAAAGAGCCCAGCTGGGAGCACATTATGAAAAGGGCATGTGTGTCCTAATGTCCACTTCTTGTCACCCTTGCCACACTCGCTGCCATGCACTTAGTCAATCTTTCCCCCCCAAGGCCCGCCAGCCCCAAGCAAGCAGGAGTGGACCAACGCCTGGGCAAACAGGGTCATTTTTTGTGCTCCATTAGCCAATAAGGAGGAAAGGTTTAGAGCAGGTTGCAGCGGCTGGTGCTTGGACAGCTGCTGAGGATTGGAAGACAGAGGAAGCTCAAGTGCTGCTCAGCATCAGAAGAGATCTCAAATCCCAAATCAGCCTGGCTCACGTTGGCACAGCCGCGCTTCGAAACACTTCAGATCTGAACCGTCACGAAAGAGGCAGAGAGGGCCATGGCACAGTTCCTGGAAGATGAGAAAATGATGGACACTTGTATGGTGCTTCTATAGGGCTTTTTCTGTCTTTGTAATTGGATGAAAACAGCTGTTCACTTAAAAAGGTGCACAATGTAGAGCATTTATCTGAGTGTCCCGGTTTGTGGCGGATAATATTAGTATCACATATTTGTCTTTCCTTAATTTGGAAAGTCATTCCTTTTCTTCTGCTTATTCCCATTAGGACTTATATATGCCTGTCCCAATGGGTGTGAGTGTGGATACGCCCTGGACAATGGCCAGATAGTCTTTGGGATTGAAAAAAATTTTACTCTCAGTCTCATTAAAAGTCATTTCAGTTAGTCAAATCACATGCTTATCAAAACAGACAAGCCTGTATTCACAAAACTGCACCAGTATTCAGTACAGCCACAAACATGCTGGTTGTTTGTGTTATCTTTTTCACTACACTGAAGCTCCTATATGATGACATCTCCTTCCATGTGTTTCTTCCCGCCATGAGCTTTGGCAGTGACAGCTCACTCTAGTCAAAGCAAGACGTTTTTATTTGGCTATTTCCCTCTGGTGCTACAAATGTACTAAAGAAGCCATCCAACAGTTCAAAGTTTGCTGTGGTGAATGTCAGGCATTTTCCGGATAGTAATGGTAATGAATGAGCGGGTTCCTTTTGGTGCTTGTAAACGGCAAGTCTCAAACACTGTCACCGGGATCTTACATATAAACACACTCACCAATAAATGTAGAAATTATGAATGACATTGTAAAGCGCGGCTCCTTTGAAATTAGCAGTCGGAAAGGACAAGTGTTAATTAGAGAGACTGTCAGCCAAAGAGCAGATGGGCTCGCAGATATGAAAGAACCACACCAGAGCAAAGGAGGTCAAAATACCGGTTATCTGATGAACCGTGTATTTGACTTGGAGAAAGTGGAGGAAGCCGTCTGGAGCACACTGTACCGACACAGTTTACTGCTGCCGTGAAACAAAATGAAAGGGCATGACATCTATCTCTTTGTTTCTGCATGTGGCAGACGGTGTTGATGTGTCTGGTGCTGAACGGAGCCGAGTGAGGCACAGTTATGATTCAGTTGAAGAAAGGTCAAAGGTTTGTGGATAATGTCCCGCAGCAAAAACCTCGCTCGCATGAATGTGAAATGTTCCGCATAGAAAAGGAATAGCAATAGGTATCAGCATCTTGTAGCTCTGTGCATGTGTGTTAAAGGTCCTGTATTCTGCACAAGCTTTTGATGTTCTAATGTTGTTTCTACGTCAAACACATACACAAAGTTGTATTTTGCTTTATTCAGGCATGTTTGAGTAATTAATTATGTCTTCTCCAAGAGCTAAAAAACAGATTTACCATGAGATTCACCAATAAGTGATGTAACAAATAGCCTTCTGCCGCACTGTCAACAAATGCACCCAGAGAAGTTGAGTCGAGTCAAAGTAGGAGCTCCACAAAACAACATAAAAATTCTAAGTGTTCCCAAAATGGACTGTGAAATGTGCAATAAAGCATAATATAGGATCTTAAGTAACAATGATAACTTCAGGCTTCAAGGTTCCAAACCACTATGTTCTAGTGTGCCACCACTTGATCTTGACTGTTCCAGTTGTAGAGTACCGCTAAGCTTTGATTAGTATTTATAGGCTAATATGTTGTCGTGGACAGCTGGCTAATCACAATAGAAGTGAATAGGAAGCAGGCTTCTTTTAATCAACTCCCCGCCTCATATCATTCTCTCTCCACTGTTCTGCTCTCCTCCCTCGCTCCTTACCATTACTTAGACCATCAACAGTGTCTTTTCTATTTCCTCCTTCAAGCTAATCTTTAGCACTGCAGGGAAATGGTCGCCCCTGCTGCGAGAAGAGTGGAGATACTTCATATCTCCTAGGAGGGTGTTCGAGCCTATCCCAAGCCTCGCATTAGCTCAGTACACTGAGCAGTGGTTGTACTTTACCTCCACTGAGCTGCACTGGACTTGGCGTTCAGCTGCCTGCTTGTTTTCTGCCCTGCTCCCGGGGGGTAGAAGACCATTTATCAGCGAGCAGAAGAACATGTATCGATGTGCACCATAGCCTGGGAATTCAGCTTTTATTACACTTTAAACTACAAGGTCAACTTGGCAGGAATCCGTGTCAAAGCTGTCGAGCGCAGAAACATGAAACAAATAGCCCACGCAGAGGATGCGGTACAGCTCAGAGATACCACCAGCACTTTGCTTTATGTTCACGCATGTGCGATCATTTAACATAGTCACTGTAGTCAGCGTTTATGTGTTTACAGATATGCCAGATGTGTGGTGAAAGTAGATAAGAGTTAAGAACAGCTAAAATACGACTAAACATTGATCAACAATCTGCACACGGTCATGGTGGTGGTGGGCGGTTCTATTGTCAAATGCATTAATCACTGCATTATGGTAAAGGTAGAACAAACTGTCTGTCAGACAATGGAAACCCTCTCTTGATTTTACAAACAATCAAATTAAACAGAAAATCTCAAATCTGCATGTCTTCCCCTTGAGTTTGCAGGTTCTCTTCAGATACTCCAGAAACTTCTGTTTTCTGAATTTAAAGTTCAACTTCAGAGAGCTGGAAACATCAAAAACCTCATCTTCTACTGCTGCATATTTTGCCAATATATAGAATAGTTCCTGTCAGATATGATTTATCTCACAGTGAGATTCCTCGTTATTCCACACATAACTCTCTGATACACAGACAGAGGAAAAGCTGGTGTTTACATGCACTAAATAAAGTGGCAAACTGGTTTATGGTTTCTGTGATCAGCACATCCTGACAGTGTGAAGCCGATTGTACAGTGTGTCTCCTCTTTACTGGCTTTTCTGACATTAACAAAAGAGCTTGGTTGTGTTGTGTTATCTCCTCACAGCTGCAGTAATTGTATTATTTAGGCATCTTAATTCAGAGAGGCTGACCAACAGTGTCAACAAAGCTTAGTCAAAGCTGAGCCCATCAGAGCGATCCCCGTCTCTCTGCTGTTATTATTCAATCTCCACAATATTTTTCAGCCCATTTTTGCCCTCTGTGGCTTCCTCTTTCCCCCCAACCTCCCCATTTTTTTTGCGATGCTCTGAGTTGGGAGTTTGTGTAATGGAGTTATTCACAGTTCATTGGGCTGTTTGAAGGGACTATCTTGATTGAGCGTCTCTCGGTGCAGGGCCTGGTGACTGTGGGAGTGTATAAAGATGTGAATGTGTCCATGGAGATAGATGGGCTCAGTAATATGCAGGACATTGCAGAGGGCCAGACTGTGGCAACAACACAGGCAGATAAAAGGAGGCTGGCAATGACACACAGCCGGATGAAATGCTTTGGGCGTTAGACGTGAAACGGAGGCAACAAAGAAACTAGTCCGAGGAGCTCAGTCATTCTCATTAGCTGGTTTGCCATCCCCTTCTCCAGCTCACCCTAATGAATAAGTACACTGACACAGAACCAAAACTGCTCTAGGAAGCAAAATACTCACCACTAATTAGTTTAAATTAACCTCAGGACCAATTTGTAGGCAACACATCTCAAAACACAGAGAGAGATAGAGGAGAGAGAGAGAGAGAGAGAGAGAGAGAGAGAGAGAGAGAGAGAGGGAGAGAGAGAGAGAGAGAGAGAGAGAGAGAGAGAGAGAGGTGCAATTACCAGTAGATACGTGTCTGTCTGTCTGTGTGAATGTGGTGCCAACGCTTCAGTAGTCTTAGTAATTACTGCTGTGGGGAGACACAAATGGACCGGATATTCAGTCTATGGACTTAAACAGGAGCAGATACACACAAGAATGCCCACAAGATAGAGCGGGCAGAACATGGAAAAAAGTGCAATGTTTTGAACTGTTGATATGAGTTTGGGGTCATGCAAAGAGAACCAGGATTTGCTTTTTAGAACAAGATGGCCTTCTGGTTGAACTTGAATTCTATGAAAGAGTCAGAATGCTTTGGTGAGTTTTGTAGTTAATAACTCTGCAATTGCTAGGCCAATCAACACAAACAAACATGTCATGAAATTCAAATGTATCTCCGTCAGTGAGCGAAGCAAAGGCTTACGAGTCATACAAAAAAATTAAAATAAAATCAGTGAACATGAACATACTGTACATTGGATACATGATATGGATTTGCACACATACATGACTCAAATGTTTTTATTACACTCTCCAAAAATCAATTTCCTGTTTTAAGTGTTATTAGCTAATCCTGGTTCATCCCATTACTCACTAACATTAATTATGTGAGTGTTATGGATTAGCATTATAGTACAGTGTAAAGCCACCAATATCTAATTTCCTGAGTCGTATTAATGAATATCAACAGTGTGGAGAGAGCAGTGGGGTCACAGAGATTAAAAACTGGGAAAATTTAAATAATAACAATATTATAATAATAATACATTACTGCATAAATACTGTAGACATGGGTGAGGCATGCATGGTAATGTAAGAAAATATAAGAACATATAATAAAACAAAGAGTTCTTATGGGTATAAAAGTTGTTATAAAAAGAAGCCGTTATAACAAACCCAAGCCTTATTGAAGAGACTTGGGAAATCATTACCAAAGCACTTTAAAGCAGTACTGGCCGTGGAAGCAAGCAGTGGATTACTAACACACTTAATTGCATTTCTTTCCTTTTCCTATTTCCACACTCTACTTTTCTGCACAGAAACTGTTAGTCTTCTGAATATCAGAACGTGAATGAGGATGCCAAGAGAGCAGTCAGTGTGCTGCAGTATATGTCTAATTGATGCTTCTGTGGTAAATGCTTTATACCATATTTAAGGGTTCTCAAAATAAGAGCACTGATGTTTGGGTAGATGCATACATTGTCTTACCTCATAATCTAAGTCAAGGTGGTCGAACTCTCCGTTGGTGCGAAAGTGCTGGGTGTGCCTGTCCAAAGTGAAGTTGACGTTCCTGCGATAGCGTTCAATCACCACTGAGTGCCAGTGACTGTCATCCAAGAGACTGCCTGTGGTGACGGAGGTGTGTCCAAGGATAGAGCCATACTGGTTACTGCCTAGAATCAGCAGAGAAATACTCCCATAGTTAATACAGCACAGAAGGTTGAGTCTTTGGTGTATGATGGTATATGTCAACGTAGAGGCACAATGGCAGAGCAGCTCTGACTCTAATCAAGGAAGTTGTGGGTTTAATCCCTTGTCCGACACACAATCTTCCTGAATTGAGTGTGCATGTTCTCCCCATTAAACTGTGGCTTCTCACTCTCTGCAGATTTAGAAAGTACTAGCACATTTTGTAAAAAACAAAAGAGAAAACACCATTAACCAAGCATTAGAGACCATTACTTCACGTAAGGCTTAGGTGCTGTGGAATGTGCTCTTAGCCCCAGTATCTCGATGACTGTGAGTGATGTTCCACAGACCTTTGTATTGCCATAGCTGTTCTGTGTGGACAGTAAAGAAGCGGCTCTGCTATCTCTATTAAGATTCAACGCCAGTGTAGAAGTCTGCCTCCAACTAAGTATCAGTCAGAGCCGCCCACGCTGGGGCAGGAGGGCTCAGCTGTTTTATAATGTCTACAGAAATCCCATGTACTTTTGTGCCTTACCCAAATTTATCTGCAGTAGAAGTTTAGCCTTGTGAAGCTCCAGGGTGATGTAGTCTCCCTGCTGGCCCTCCCCATGGAGAATCACGCCCTCACTCTCTGAAGTCTTGAATCTCAGAGCTATTACATCCTTAATGATCTTCATCTTCTTCACCTGCACACAGGCACCAGTAAGAAACAGCTGTTTTTTCCACCACACTTTTCTTTATATAAATATATATATTCACAGACTTAGACACAACCAACTAAATGAGAAAGATTCAGATTTAAACAGTTTATTGATTAATACCTTAAAACGATAGGAGATGACACCCTGTCCATCGAAATTGATCACATCAGACCCTACACAGAAAAGAAAAAGAGAATTCAAACCAGAGAATAGACAGAGAAATATCCAATATCAAAGATACATAGATACAATAATGATATTATGCAACTCACTGTAGGAGGCATCACGTCCCTGTCTTCACTTATTGCATTATGTCATCTAAGTATAGGCTCCTCGATGCTGTACATTTGTGGTTTGATCCTCACTCACTTCAAACTGGTGTTGTGTCTTTGGGCAAGAACTTTACCCATTTGCCTGAATGCATTAATGTGTCAGTAGGACTGCCACTGTGTGTGTTTGGTGGAGGTTGGAGCAGGCAGTTTAACACAATAAATGTGTCACTGTAGTGTCTCAAATAGCATTATTATTATTTTATAAACAATAAATATTATGTGTGGTTGGTAGCACATCACTCACACAGGCAGGTGCTTTTGATTCTGTCTCTTCACTGCACGTCGAGTGCCACTGTACACATCTTCAGTCTGTTTAACCACACAGAGCTTAACACCTGTGTGGACGGCTGCTATACAACCATATATGCACACATGATCACATAATAAAAACACAAGCCTTTTTTATACAGTTCTAAAGGAAGGCAGAGGGCAGGAAAGAACATGGTGAAGGAGATTTGCAGAGAGACTAAAGTGCTGTGCTTGAGGCGTTCTCAATCTCACTATCATCATGAAGACTGCTAAAGTGGGAGTGAAGTGGCTGCATGTGTCTCTCTGGTGTGATTGGCTACAGTGGCACGAAGACCTCACTTGTAATTGGATAATAGAGCTCGTGAAGAATCAGATCATCTCATATACTCATTCTCATGCACTGTCACACCTTTCCCCCTATCCTTCGAACAAACATGCATATTCTTACACAGCTACAATTTGAATCTTTGAAGAAGCCAGGTTAGTGGAAGTTACATCTGTTCTCTTTGTTGTAAGCTCAGTGCTTCAGAAATGATCCCATGCTGCCTCTCAATGGGTACGAAGACTGTCTCTGTTACA
>JAVQKC010164249.1:0-31194 GCA_036025475.1 Philypnodon macrostomus
ACATCAGTCTATACATCAGTCTATACATCAGTCTATACATCAGTCTATACATCTCTCTATACATCTGTCTATACATCTGTCTATACATCAGTCTATACATCATCTTAAAACAGGCTATACATATTACATTAGATATACTTCAATTTAATGAAATGTGTTAAATGTGTGTTTCAGGAGAAGTTGGCGTACCACAGGAGGAGTCGGAAGCTCCTGACTCCTGGCTTGTACCTGGGCTATCTAAAGCTATGCACATCAGTGGAGCAGATTAGGGCACTGGTTCCTCAGAAACTGCCCAACGTCCTCTGTCACACCAAGATACGGGACAACTGCAATGTGTCCAGGTCAGCCTCTATCACCATACTACTGTAGGTGTGGTTGTTACTGGCCTGGATTATACTTGATTTCTCTGGGTGAAAAGGCCACCCCACAAATGTTTGAAACCACACAACATTATTTCACAGTATCAACAGGCATTTGGACTAACATTTACATAGCACGGGCAGCTATCATTATTATTATCATTTAAGATTTCAACAATATTTAATAGGGTCATAATACTATTGATACATGTATTTATTCTGTCTTTGTATTTTATTGTATGATAGAATAATACATTAATTGTGTGTGTTTTGTGCGTTGTGTGTTGGTTGCAGGGAGGAGTGGCAGTGGCTGCAGGCCCTCAGCTCTCTGGATGAGACTCTGGAGATGGACCAAGACATACAGAGTGCTCCACATCGCCTCCTACAGGATCTACGCTGTGCCATCAAGGACCTCATGGCTCACATTAATGTCCCCGGCAATCAAGTCAGTCTCTATTGCTATATTTACTTAATTATGAATACCCTACTATCTTTACTTGTTATATAAAATCATGCATGTCCACAGATGCAGGACTTCCGTATCTACAGTCAGGAGGTGGTGGAGTTTGGGGAGAAGGTGTCTTTCCTGCTGTTGCTTCCACCCTCAGATGAAGTGTGCACTGCTCCGGGTCAGAATAACCCTTACTCTCCGCGTTCTGGCTTCCTCACGCTGCCCCTGCAGATCTTTGAATTGGGTTAGTCCATCTCCACTACAGCCGTATTTGTCACTTTCTATTATGTTTGAGATTTGATAAGAATTATATTTGAACGCCTTCTCCCACTGCAGTGCATTTCAACGCCTATTGCCCCAGTTTTATTGGCCAGTACTGCAGGGCGTCGGCCTTGCTGGAGCTGGAGTCTCTGATGTCCCAGCAGGCATTAAGGGAAGCTTTCTCTGAGACCGAGCTGCTGTCCGCCAAGAAAAAACACCAGCAAGTCCAGGATCACATGCAGGTATGACTACAGAGACCATTCACACACATTCTTCTGCTCAAAAACAGGTTTGATTAAGATGAACTACTATGAATCCTGACTTTTCCCACAGCAAATGGACGAGGTGTGGCGAGATGTGAGGTGGATCATGGACGCCTTGCAGTACGCTCGTTATAAACAGCCCACAGGAGGGATATCAATAACCTGGATCATAGACTTCTCCAAGGAAGTGCTGCCGGACAAACCCCCATCCACCTCCTCCCAGCCAGACTTTATGCCCTCTCCAATGCCTTCACCAGAACCCTGTCGCAAACACTCAGGTCAGTCAAGTGAACCACATATGTTTAACAAAATATAATGTGCAAATCCTTAGTTAAATGGGTACTCCGTGTTCAAAATCCAGGTGGAGCAAAAGAAATGACCTCTAGTGCACCGTTCATTAAAATGGCCTTTCAACATTGGAAACATAATCTATTTTTCCTGCACTCTCCAGATTTCGCTGGCCTGTCGGATGAGGAGGGCTCCTCTGAGGTTTTCCTGACCACAGACAGTGATTATGACTCTAGTCGAGCCCAGAGTCCTCGTGAGTTGGACCTGCTGCCTCCATCCCCTCTGTCCACAACAGCGCCCCTAGAATCCCGGGGTCTCCTGCGCAGCGATGGGAGCAGTTCTGGAGGTGGAGTGTGCCTCAGCAGCGGGGGACGGGGGGCGCTGAGGGACTCTACTCCGGACGTCCTCCAGGCCTCGGAGCATGGCCGGGAGGGGGACAGGTGTGGAGGGGTGGGACTGGGGGTCAGGAGGAGAGGAGCTCCGGAGCTGTTCGATAGTGACTTCATTCTGCCCAGCAGACAAATTGAGCTGTTGCACATCACTGAGAAGAGACAGGCCTTCTGTGTGAGAACCAGCAGTTTGGAGTTTCCCTCCACTACCTCATCCCACCACCAGCCTTACCCCCACCTCACCACCTGCCCCTCCCCGTCCACATCACCACACAAACGCTGGCACAGGCCCTCCTCTGTGGACCGTTGCTGCCCCACCGAATGCTCTGAACACTGCCCGCCACTCCACCCTCCTACACGCACCTTATCAGAGGACAGTGGCACCCAAAGGCTCACGTCACCATCACCCACGGCTCTCAGGAAAGGGTGCCATGCCACTCTCCGAGTGTATCCACAGTACCACACAGGTCTACCGAAAGACACAAGTGTCAAGGTACTACTGCAGTTTTACTGTGAAATATGAATAACATACAAACGCTGCTGAGTGGCACACAATACAATAGTTTTTTGTACAATAGTACAACAGTGTATTATACAGTAACCTGGAAAATTGTTGACCCTGGCTCAACTGCAAGAGTTGTAATGGATACAATAATTGAATTGTGTTTAAAAGTGCTGTTGTTCACTCTCATAAGGCCCTTTTTGGATCATTTCTGAATGACAGAGCATTGCAGTTTTTTATTGCTAGTTGTCTGTGTTTGGGAATGTTCTTCAGATAACAAAAATAATATTATTTCATTCAAATAAAAGACAACACTAGGCCTAGTAAGCAAGCTGTGTTTTGTAATTGCTTGGAGAATTATAATTCTATGATCTCCAAGAACTTTCTTTGATAATGTATAGTTTTCTCACAACTGAAAGTGTCCCTTGTCTTTCAGCTATGCGTAACTCCGGGCACGTCGGCGCGGGAGATGGTGCAGCTGGTAGTGCAGGAGATGAACAGTGTATCCCGGAGGCTCTTGGGCAGCAGCAGCGACGGAGGCGGTGGGGACAGTGACCCAGACCAGTGTGTCTACTACAGCCCCGAACAGTTAAAGCACTTTGGCCTCGTCTTGGTCCTGGACAACAGAGAAAAGTGGCTTCAGGACGACTTCTGTCCTCTGGAACTACAAAACCCATGGCTCAGGGGCAAACTGTGTGTCTGCATCAAGGAGTATTCACCTCTTGCACTCAAACACAGCCGTGCCACGACTGTGTGACACGAGGAACACAAAGAGAAAAGACATGTGCAAATCTCATAAGAAATCATCGACTGTTTGTGTCTGTGGGGATTCTTACAACTGCAGCTATAAAACATTCTTATCTGCGAAAGCTTCACGGAGAATTCTATGAAATGCCTCCAACAACCTTTTTATAAACTTCACAGACACTCATATGGACACCAAATGAACAATAACAAAACAGAACAAAGCGCTTTTCTCGCTGCCAGAAGTCAGAAGAGGCTAAACGATTAACACAGTGTTGACTTACGATGTAAACGTCACCAGCGTACTGTATACAGGGCCAGTGCAGGTTGAGCCAAAATGTGGGGTTGTACAAGTCTATTTGGTGCTGTCTGCAAAACTCACAGTGGATTCTGGGAGCTCTCTCCTCCTGTACAGTCAGTAGTAGTGTAGCCAACTAATAAAACCACCATGTTGTGAATTTAAACCAGCTCATTTGGATTTGGAAAAAAAAATAAAGTACAAACCCAAGCAATAAAAAAGCAGAAAAGCATGTGAACCTTCCCGCGTGGTGCATCCGAAGTACTGTAGTCAAGTAGAAGTTAACCAGTTTAAGTATTTTTGTTGTGTTTAGTTTCGTGGTATTCCCAGATGCGTCAGGAAGCGGTGCCCGTCAGTCTAGAGCCGGAGTCTCCCGGAGGATTCTGGTGTGAAACGGATGACTTAAGTTGTCAAGAGGCCCGGCGTTAGTAAACAAACTTGCATACCATATATTCCAAACAGATTCCTAAACTGCCTTTTGAAAAGTTATTTATGAAGTGACTCCGATATAGCATGGATTGAATAAGCGTCAGTCACGGTTCTGACCTCTGCAAAACTTCAATGCAAAAAAAAGTCTTCGATGCAGTGGCAGCATTTTGTTGTGGTTGTTTTTGTTTAGCATAAAATGAGCCTCTAATTCACAAGCATACACTCACTGGCCACTTTATTAGGTAAACCGGCAAAGTATTTATTGGCTCATGACCTTAAAACAGCCTATCACTTCAAGCCAATCGAAATAGTCAGGCACATAGAGTATAATAAAACCAATTCAAACCAAGAATCCGAATGAAGAAAAAATGTGATTTAAGGTGCTTTGAATGTGAAAATTCTATCTATTTCCAATCATGTCAAAAGTTTATAGAGGGCCATTTGAAAACAATAGAATATCCAGTGAGTGGTAGTTCTGTGGGCAAAAAAAAACAAAAACGTATTAATGCCAGAGGTCAGATACTGGTTTGAGATAACTGAAATGCAATGTAAGCTCAGATAACCAACTGTTACATCAAAGTCTGTAGAAGACCATCTCATCTGAAGTACATTGAATGTCACGTTCTTAGACACAACGTCTACCTAATAAAGCATCCAGTCAGTGTATTTTTACCATGGCTTTTTCTTTTCATCCTGAAATATTAGCAGATCCAGTGTTGAGCTTACATTAGCTGACATATGTAGCGGCTGAAAGAGGAGAGTTACGTCAGTGGACCTGGACCTCCATTACTGTAGCATTTCAGGTCTGCAGGATGATGGAGAACATGCCTCTGGTGGATTACAACTGACTTTATAAGTGTTTACAAAGAGCCCCATTCCCCAAACCTCCACAATGTGTTTACGTGAAACTAATGTAACAAAAAAAAAAACAGTTGTAAATGTGTTACTGCTTCAATGTTTTTTATGGCTACCAAAAAATAGAATTGTGTATAGACTAACAGGAGCAACAAGCAGGGATTGAATGTACTGTATAGAGGCCCATAATGTGAAAGGTAATAATGAATGCGGGGGTCAGAGGAGCACGAGCCTGTCTGAGATCGTGGCTGGAGCAGAGGGATTTAAGGTTTGTAAACTCCCCCTATTCCAGTGAAAAAAAAAACTTAAGCCCCATGTTTACAAGGAGCTGTTGGCACATACATCAGGCAAAGTCATGAAGGAGACATCACGTCACTTTTTTAAAATCTATTTTTATGGAACAATAAATGGATATAAAAAATAAAAGGCTTGTCTGTTTATGTGGCTTTTGTTCTTCTCACCACACACGAGTCGAGGACGCTCCTAACATTCATTTGTGCTAACTGAACAATATTACAACATTTAATGACTCTTTTGCACTTCCTGGTTCAATTTTGCAGGGTTGTTGCTAGATTGTCAGGTTGGGAAGGACGGTGGGCGGAGCTTACCTCCAGTACCTCTGTTGTTAACTGACTAAAATTAATACATTTTTTAAATTTGGGATTAAATTAAGGGTCATGTTCAGGGTTAGTTTATTTTAGTGTTATTAACACAGTGTACAAGGGAACAATCAGACAAATCTGATATGCCAGATACATTAACCCAAACCCCTATTCCTTAACCATAGTTGTAACCATAACCATATTTGTTTTATAAAAGAGTATAATTTATGTTGTATTGTGGTTCAGTGAAGGGTTCAACAGTTAACTGTTGCAAAAACAACCAATCAGAACTAGGTTCAACTTCAACGTCCCCTAAATTTGAACAACCAATCACAACCAAGCAGAACGTCCACCTGGATCCGACAATCTCTAGCATTAACCATATTGCAGCCTACTTTGCTACTTTACAACTCTATGTCCAGATGGGAATTTTTGGCACACTTCTTGCACCATAAGGAGCAGAACAAGCTTCCATTTCAAGCAGCCACAGATCAGATTTTCATAGGGCTTATGCCTTTACTATAGGGCTCCATGTATACTTATGGTATATTCCCAGAAGTCATTCATGGGCCTGATCGAAATGGGAATAAATGACAAATAGAGGGTACTTGTTTCTACAGATGCAATGACCTCATCAGTGTTTGACACTCAGTCGATGACAACAGAGTGGTGGGCAGCTGCGTCGGGTCCCCAGGACTCCACCAGTGCTGCTGTTGAACATTAATGCTACTATTCAATATGACGGGGTGAGTTTCTCAATGTCAAGCCTGTTCAAATCAAATCTACAGCGGCTTTGGCTAGAGAACCCTTTATCACGGCCGTGTTGGAAATTCTTACAGCTACAACGCTATTGTCACATCGGCCATTTAAAGATCACCTCTTTACCTCCAGAGTGAGACGGCAGACTTCCACATTGCAGTCTATGGGGAAATTATATTTTACAAAATGCCAGTCAAATAAAGTATATTTCTCCATAAATCTGCTGCCAGGTGCTCTGGCTTTACTGAATATTATGATAAAATTATATTATTTTCCTTTTCCATACAAATTATTTTTACATTAAGCATTCAGTACTTCTGACAAAGCAAGAACATATTTCAAGTCATTTATATAGCCATGCTTAAATATTGACCGTTCTACCACCTGAGCAACAGCCAGCCTTGAGAATCTTGAATAACATAAGCAAAAAAACAATCTAAATCATAAGTACTATGAGTAAATTTAAATTCAGTCAAAATAAAGGATAACTGACCCATTTTACTGCATGAAATACATGGTTCTGGCTGGCATAGCTTGAAATTACGTGTGAAATTAAGGTAGACGTTGATAAATGATATGGTCAAATGCCTAACCTCATTGTTGACATTTAGAGTATTTACAGTGGCAGCCCCATACAACTATTTTATTCAACACTATCTCGATATGTTAAGACTCACGATGCCGGAGTTAAATTCCAGCCGAGAGGTTGGCTTTCAACAGCCTCATATTTCAGGGCTCTAGTGCCGCGTGTTTTTTCAGCCCTTGAGCAAATAAAATGCTGCGTGCTTCCCTGTCAACAGATCCTACAAACACTAAGTTGCAAATGGACACACAAACGCACGCTCACAAAAATGCCACGCACTCTGGAATCTTAACTGTGGGCGCATGTGTGTATATACCGTGTTGAAGATTTACACTTTTGGGCCATATCAAGACTTGCATGCAGCTTATCACATGGAAATCACATCCTCGCTAACACTCGGACTTTAAGAGCCGCCCTTTACGTTTATTGACAGTAACTTAAGAGTTGTATAGGAATTTTGACACCTTCTATTTTTATACCGTGCGACTCCAAGAGGACCCAGGCTCAAATGAACCGTGGGTATATATCTGAATGCCTATAAAGAAAACATTCCTCAAACACTCTGAATAGTGGCTATTCATACTCATAAAAAACAGTTGAAGTGCAGCGTGCTCAGCTCGTGTGCCCAAAGTGTGACTCATCAGAATATGAGAGATTAGTTGTAAACACTGTAAAACCCAATAGTGCATCTAAACCAAAAGTCGATTGTACGTAGTTCTGTTAAATAGATGGTGTCACTTAATCTAAATGTGTTAACTCAACTCAAACCATGTATGTTTGTATGTATTTATGTTTTTACATTTTAAGTAATCCTGTTTTGTTTGGAACTGTGTATGATCTATTGCTGGGTCGCAGGTGACATCGCAACATTCTATAACGCTATACATTGTAATGGGAGATGGGGTCAGGAAAATGATCTGCATGAATCTGCAGTATTGTGTGTGTTTGAATAGATACAGGGGGTAATGGGCATTGTCACTAATAAAAATGATCAGATTCAACATTTGTTTTTGTTTTTTTATGGAGGGGTATTTCTTCCCATTCCAATCCCATTGCGTTAATATCCCCCATCTGAGGGTATGACATCATCACATTCTAGAACCTCCAACCCAGCAATAACATTATCAATTTATTCAATATCGATTTATAAAATAGAAGTTGAGTCATATCTGCTGTGTTATACTAATTAATAACAACACCTTTGATTTACTCCAATGGATTAAGCTCAATTCTAAACTTATATGCAGGAGTTTGAGTTATAAAGCTAAATTAATAACTTATTGAAGGTAAATAAATCGGTTTGGTTTTACAGTGTATGGTTATCACTGTTAGGCTGCTTACTGCCAAACTGATCTGCTAATTGCACAAGGCCATGCTTCACTTTGTTTTAGCTAAATCCATGCATGCTACAGAAGCCAGTGAGTCTGAAAGTGAGCAGGCTCCAGGGTCTAATCTGCGAAGACTTTCTGTGACCCACCTTTAGCCCCCCAGACGTGACCTCTTCTCAGGTTAAGGGAGATTAGCAGCCAGAGCTTGGCCTTACGTTACCCTGCACTTTAGAAAGTAAGTATAAGTGAAGGGCCTGTTTCAGAAAACCATTGTTTGAAATGATACTGAAACCATTAAGCCAACTTCAGGAGATTCTGCTCAAGTGTTTGGGTTGAGATCTGTGACTGGGACAAACTATGGATATGCTTCAAAATGAGGAGGGCAGATTATCTGAGGCTCTTTGACCTCCACCAAGGCATCCTACTAAATCATTTACAATAAACTAGCAATGTGTTTCTTCTATAGGTGACACTTCCTGGTTGTAATGTTTTGAATCTAAAGGTTGATTGTATAAGTAAGTACCCCTCTATATGTAAGGTGTATGAGTTATTAATGATGGCAATCAGCATACCATTTATTTATTGATGTTGCTGATTCTGCTGGATTTACACTAACTCTTCCCCAATTATTGAGTTATTTTCATAATTCACTTCCCATGGAACATCAATGTTGAAACATGTTTTGTCTGACAACCCTTCAGAACCAGCTTGGACTAGGATTAGTTTTATAGGCTTCTTGTCAAAGCTCCCCTCTGACGCCGCGCTGTCATCCCACTTTCCTCTTGTCCACTGTCCACCTGTTGGCTTATATACCCCCATCCCAACACGGCCACCACACCTCTACCCTGCTCCTGTCCCTCTGGCACTCACGTTGGGATTACCAGTGGCATACATATAGTGTGTTTACTGGCATTAGTGTCTTTGTGTTTAGGGTGGGTGGGAAAAATGAAGCCTGCCACTATTACTGCATCACTCATTTCTCTCTCTCTCATTCTCTCTCTCCCTCCCCAGGGCCCATAAACCTTTAAAGCACCTATAAAACACTTGGCGAGGCCTTTTTGAAGTTTTTATGAAGATCTGACTTTATTGTTCCCGAGAGATGAGCCCCGCTCCGCTGGCGCCTCTGAGCTTTCTGGAAGTGCCAGTGAATGCAGGCCGGGGGGGGTCGGGGGTTTTTTGGTTGGTGGCAGAGTCGAGAAGGTAGTGGGCACCGTACTAAGATAATCCATACGTATAGTGTGAACATCGCCACGAACATCTTTATCTAAGACTTCACCTCTTTTCAAACAAAGAGTTCAAAGCACATGTGTTGCAGCATGTGTGTCGGCGCATGGCTGTGTTTTGGCGTTCACAGACGTCGGGAGCCAGCAGGTTGCGTCCTTGTTGTTTGAAGTGGGGCTCTGTTGTTCTCATAGAGCTAAATGAATGGAGCCGGACCCCCCTCCATCTGTCTGATCCAGCGGCACCGGCACCTCCCTCCCCAAATCCAGGCTCCGACGCCCGCCGCATCGGCCCCTCAAAGGAACAGTTGGCAAACGGGGCGGCCCATTAAAACAGGCCCAAGCCGACGGGACCTCACCTCATAGGAGCGCAGAACGATGGTGAAAATGAGATAAAAGAAATTAAGATTAAAAAATGCCTCTATATTGTGAACTGTAAGAGTGAGCTGCTAAAAACAACTGCCAGCTTATTAACACTTAGGTGAATATGAGTGAAGGGGAGTGGCCGCTTCAGCCCAGTGGCCATGACATGAGCCGTGCTGATGACTTTGGCCTTCAGAGCACTCATCGTCACAGAGGTGTGTTGTCTCACTCACTACACAAGTCATTTAGAAGAATGCTTTTGTGCCCTGTCCAATTGGAGGCAGGTGTCTCACCCTTGGATGGCTTCGGACAGAATCCTGCTCTTTTCATCAGTTTGAGTTGTACAGCAATGCGAAGGAATTTAACCAATCACTGTCTATACAATTCAGCAAGAAGGCCAGTTAACAGAATGTCCCTGACAGACGGTGAGCCATCCCAGTTTGGAGCAATGCAAAAATTAATCATACATTTTCTTTATGATTTCTAGACCCCACTGTATTGTGACTTTTCCTTCAGATATCTGCAAGAACCTCTGTATTATAAAAGTCTATCTAATCTAAACCTTTGTTAATACACATCACTGAAATCACTTTCCACCAAACCTTGTGTAATGAGTCAGATAAAGTGTTTCATCATCCCGGTGGAGCTGAGCTATACAGTCATCATCCACAGTTATATACACACTCTGTTTGAACGTGCTCCAAACGGTGCCCACCCCTGTGTCTTTAGAATTCTTTAGGAAACGGCTTGACTTGATTAGACGCAGAGGAGCGACATGTTGATCCAAAGAAGAAGAAAATATTCTAAGATGGAGGCGAACTGTTGAGGGAAAAATTGTACCATTTTGGCATCGAGTGCCTCACCCTGAACGCAAACTAAATGACAAAACGGCCCCAAACGCCCCATTAAAGTGGTATAAGTCTGTAGGGTGCACTATGGAACCCGCTACCACCTTAATCAGACATTGTTTGTGTGATTTCTTAAGGCCCCACCCAAAACCATGACAAATATGGGGGTCTATTTGAATTTTTTGATTTGTCTGTGAAGGGTGTTTGTGCTATTGATATGATGCCAGTTATGGCATCATATTGGTCATTAACATTCATCTTAGAATTACCAAAATCAATCCAGTTTGGCGTCTTAATATGAAACTAAATGTAAATAAAATTTGAAACTGGTCCAGCAATTTATTTGTGAGTTATTGCATTCACACGTACAATCTGAGGACGAGGCCGTGGACGTAAGACATACACATGACATAATATCGCTGAAGCGCTGTTTTGCCGATATAACTAATCTGTTGAGATTCACAGTTTCCATTGTGTCCATGGACAAGACTCTTCACTCGCCTCACCCAAGTATGAATGTGTAAGTGGGATTGTTTGGTGAATGGTGAGGCTGTCGGGGTGGTATGGCTGCCATGCCTCCATCAGTCTGCCAAAGGATAGCTGTGGCTTCAGTACCAATGTGTTTGTGGTGACTCGGTTGTAAAGTGCTTTTCTTTCTACTCATAAAATGTCATGAATGTAATTCTGAAAATGTGGCCAGTTCCATCTCTATGAATCAGTTGATCTCAAAGAATAAAATTGGACTTGAGAGAAGAGAAGCGCTCCAGTTAATGCTGTGACTGTGTGAGTGATGCTTGTACACTGCTGTTGCACACATCAATGTTAACCCCAGCTCCAACCTTCTTTGAGCAAAAGGATGATGTCATGCTTTCTGAAAACATGGGGGGAACGGGGTCCAGAGGGAGGATTCCTTTGGTGCCTTTCAAGTTTGCAGGGGGAGCCTTGAGTCTCTGCGGGGTAGACAGTACGAGGGCAAGAGGCTCAACCATGCCACCCCTTTCCCTCCCCAACCCCACCCGAGCGAGCAGTCACATTAGGCACGCTCCGACCACGAAATCAAAGGCTCCCACTTGCATCAGCACACACTGTAGCAGGAATCCATGTTCAGAGCCAGGTCGAACGAGCATGTTAACACTGGGAACAAACGCGTGCCTAAAAATAACAGCAAGCCTCTACGCACAGTGACATACCAATACATCAAACACACTTCAATCATCCCTACACCCCCCCAGCTGTGTTATTGTTTTGAAAATATGATTGCAGTGACGGATGGGGCGGGGGGAGCAGCAAGCTCTGGCAGGGGCGAGTGGCAGGGCCCCTCTATTGTCCCCGATCAGTGTGAGTCTGTGTCCATAGCTATAGAAACTGGGGCCACACTGAGAAGGCATGCTTTCATCTCCACCACAGGCTCAGCGCTGGCAATAAGGGGTCAAATAAATCCCCATAGATGCAGTAAGGGGGGTAGGAGAGGAGTGAGGCACACATTCTGGCACACACACAGGTTGTTTACCTGGCCACTTAGGCCTATTTACAGTGAAGCAGCCTATCACATCATTGTATTAGTTATGCACATATGTTTCTATAATCCAAGCATCAGATTGAATAAAGAATGTGATTTAGTGTGTTTAGTATTTTTGCCAAAATGGATGTAATACATTTCACATACAATCATTTCTAGAGTTTACAGAGAGTGGTTGAAAAATAAGCGTATACAGTGAGCGTAATTTCTGAAGAGAGAAAATCCCGAGCCAGAAGCCCATCTCTGCTAACACAGGGCTAGCAGAGACCACACAGAGACCATACTACAGCTAACATGAATATTTCAAACTGTGAAATGGTCTTGACCTTCAGTTCTGTCACTTCTTCAAAACAATAAATATGACAGAATCTCTTGCCTGATTGGCTAGATCAGTCTAAACATCTATCTCAATGCTGCACCACAACTTGAACACCTCTCTGGCGGTGCCACATGAAGCACATGTAACACAGGATGGACACAATGTTGATCGTCAGGATTCACAATGTCTCGAGACATTCCAGAGCTGCTTCAACACACACTGTCCACACAAACAGACATGTAGGACACACTTCCATGCCGTTAACAACACGCCCCACAATACAAATACATATGTCCTGAAATAACACAGCACTGACTCACACTGAACACATTGTTTGATGCCATCTTTCTCCTACATTCCTGCTCTTTGGTGTTATATCACACATGACCATCACTGCTCCATCTTCAAGACCCTGGCATGCTGTGGACCAAAACCCTTTCAGATTAATGTCAGACGCACTCATTATACTGCTCTGTGTGTGTCTGTGTGCACCTCAGCCCAGTGTGGAGAAGATATAAGACCAGGGATCAACTCACCAAATATTAGAGAAACAGACAGGTAAATAGGACTGGAGCCGGGAGGATCACTGCTTTAGCACCACTCTCTCTGACACGCACATGTTCAGTGCGGCTATATGATGGTACAGACTGGTCAAATGCATTAGGTTTGTATACTGTGCAAGTGGTAGTGGTATTTCACAAACTAGCATGAAGGATTGCTTTTGGGAAGCATAAACCAATTGAAAAGGAGTAATGTATTTAGAACAACTCTGGCTTTATAATAAACACAAATCTGTTAAAACACATTCCTGCAGTGACAACTTCACGAGAAAAAGTCCTTCAGCGGGCGACAGGTGATAAAGTCACATTTAATCATTTTGGCACTGACCGAATCCCTACAGCATATTTTTGTCCTTTTGCTTCAACCCCCCAATCTTTATAATAATAATAATAGAATAAAACACAATAATTGCAATGATTTCTTGTTGATATCCATGAAATATCCGTGTAAGTGATGCGTGTCATTTGCTGTTCAATTAACTGCCTTCATTTGTACAATTCAATTATAGGGAAATTTTGAGTTTCCATACAAAACCAGCCACCAGCTGTCATGTTAGCACCTGTGTGTGTGCGTGTGTGTGTGTGTGCATGTGTGTGTGTGTGTGTGCGTGTGTGTGTGCGTGGTGGAGCCAAAGCCAGTCAGAGGAGAGCCGAGAGGGAAGGTCAGCAGCACCACCGCATGCCACAGACAGACTGACGATCCTTCAACTGGGCTCCACGCCGGGCCATGGCTGTAATTACACCACACACACACACAAACACACACACACACACACACACACACACACACACTGAAAAAGGTGCTCGGCTCCTCCAGTCTGCCTCTGTCTTAAGGTCTAATAACGTCTTTAGCATTTTGTAAACTCACCGCCACATCTCATATACCTGCAATGTCTGCGAGCACATCATGGACATCAATAGTCCTACACAAACGTGTCTCCCAATTTTCTTTGTCAAAGGACACTTGTAGTCTGGTCTCTGAACTGGCCAAATCCAAGGTTAAATAAGGTCAACAAGGTTATTGGCACAAACCACAATTGTGATCCTGTGTGCCTCTCAGACTGACAGTATCAATAGGTCCTTGTTGATCTACTTGGCCCGAGCACTCTCCCTCTCCTGCCCTCTGTCTCTATAGGTCCTGTGACTTGTGAAAGTTATTGGAGTGTAAATGCGTTTAACAGGCTCTGTCTGCTGCTTGGCGTATGGAGAGTGCTATCTGTTGTCTGCTTCCTGCTTCATAGTTTACTCTTCTAGTCACAAAGGTTTAGTTGTGTCCAAATATTGTACGCTTTGTTTGGCTGAATTATATAATGTAATCAGTCTAATTGAACAAGATGAAAATAAAGATTTGGGCTTTATTTCTATTCTTACGTCACAGTCTCTAAAGCCAAAGATGAATTTTCTCATTTGGGCAAATATTAAACAGTCTTTTTACACTAACTAGTCATATAAGGTGATGCTGCCAGTCCTGTTAACGGTTACGTCTGGTAGAACTATTTAATTAGAGATCCTTCTTTGCCATGACAAGTGGGTGGGAGTGGGTGTGCCCTCTTCCTGCTGGGTCTCTTGTTAGAAAACTACCTTAATCCTCGATTGAGACATAAGCACTTCATTTTAAAAGAACCTTAGGGCTTGTATTGTTTTGCTGTGTCTTTTATACTATGGCCCTTTTCAATTAAATAACTTCCTTCATTTTTCATACCTGCCTCTCTGCCACTCCCCCTAGGCTCAGTACCATATCCCTGTGGTGACAGAAAAAGGCAGACGCTCCTATTTACTCATGGCTCCAGGGGCTTGTGGCTCCCGATTAGCAAACCAGTGTGAGTCAACATCTGGTACATCCCTTGGACAAACTATCCCTCTCAGCGCACACTCAGCCAGTTGTCAGCCCCCCGTTCTTTTCCGTCCATTCCCAAGCAGACAGGCACCCCCCGGGCGGCAGTGCGCGCTCGCACTCCAGCGAGACATTCCCCAAAACCTTCCCAGTCCTCCTGGCATCTCGGCGGGCTGTCACCTTCTACCTTCTGAGTGTTCTGCAAACATGCCACAGGGCAGCGGGGGCAAGAGCCACCAGTTAATCAACATTACTGCCTGGAGTTGAGGGCAGCAGAGCTAGTGACATTGAAGAGCACCACCATGTCTTTAAACCAAGCCTTGCTTTTGTGAATGTATACTATCTAGTGCACCAGAATTTTAAATGTGGTCCAAAAAACATAAACAGGTCTACCTCAATCTCGAGCGGTCACAAACCTTGAAGACGCCATCGTAGAATTTCCCTCTCTTTGTTTTGTTAAGCCAGTGCCAGTCTATGAAAGTGCCTTGGCTCTAGACTCAACAGAACACACATGCCGCAGAGGCAAGAGAACATCTGTTGTGGTCAGCGGCTGTGGGCAAACTGTTTCATTTCGACAAGATGGCCTGTGGCAATACAATGGCTTAGCGGTTGGGAGAATGACCGAATTGCCAGTAATTGTGGTCAGGGTTTACCTAAGTTGGAGAAAGCTTCTTAAAAGACATGTGTTCACATTTGACATTGCATTACTCAAAGTAAAAAAGGCCAACAACACTATAAAGCCTGAAATCCAGTTTCACAGTCGGAGTGTGATGGTACATATTCATTTCAACTTAACACTGACTGAAGTCTTTTCCATTGTAGTTTCTTTTCCATTTGTCATCAAACCACTATTCTACAACAACAAGCATCAGGCCTGATCACTGCAGCATGCCAGCAATGATTTCATTGATGAGAGGCTAGATTACATTGACAGACTCTATCTACAATGGTACTAAAACATATGGCAACTGTTTGATTCAACTTGAGATGTTCCATCAGCACAGTGCTCTGGTCATGGCACTTATTCAGACTTTTCACACCTCTGACCGCCTGTCTACAGGAAACTATTGAGTTAACCCACCATCTTTGCATTGTTGGCAGCCTGTCTCTTTCTTCTGTCTTGCACTTTACATTTCTTTTCCCATCTTGTCTCTTGTGGAACTGTGAGGAAGACAACAGTGATCCTATTGTAAGTGCTGGGAATTGGGCACAAAGCCAATGATGTCATCCTGCCACAGGGAAGACCAGGGGAACGCCCTCCTGGCGCTCGGAATGTACTATTTTTTCCTGTTGTTTTCCGGAAGGGGGTGATCCATTTAATTCCACCCTCATCACTGCCTGGTCTAGAGGAGTTTAGGAAGGAGGGAGCAGCAGGAATATGGGGCACTCCTTCACTTGTAAAAAGGATGCACCAAATAAAAGAAGATATCAAAAACATTTCAAGTTCTCAAGACTTAGTTACCAGTACGTGATTGACATAAATACAGTAGGTGTTACTTTTTACATTGTGGAATATGGGGACAATTCCTTTTTTGCAATATCTCAATTGTTCACTGATTAGTGGTAGGGCAGAGGTCACAATGTGTATATCACAGCTGCACAAGGATGCCAATTGGTCATAGTCTGAAATCTTTGTTTTTTGGGGACTTGGTTCTGCCCTCACACTTGTTAGGGAACGTACTAAACTATTGTGAAAGTGTGTATGTGGGTTCCACAATGCTGTTTCTCTGGTTACGCTTGAGTTGATCAGCACCAAGTTCAAAGTGGGCCCACCATCACTCCACAAAGCCACTAAGCTGTCTCCGATATGATCACCATTAATCACATCTTGTGATCAAGCGACCGGCAGCCATTTCTCCATCACGACTGGAATGCTGTATAGAAACAAAAGATGCAGACGCTGATTGACTTCAGATTGCAGGCCATACATTACAGTTAGTTCAGTTTTCCTTTTTTGCCATCAGAGCAAGGAGGACATGTCACTTTGATGCTGTTTACTGGGTATTTTGCAAAAATAACTTTATGGTGAATTTTAGTACAGAGAAAAAAAACGTCAAGGGGCTTCAAAAGTAATGTTAACGGAAGACAGATTTTTGACATGCTTCCCAAGCCATCTGCTTTGGGTTAAGGCTAGGAGACAAAGTTGAATATGGGGGAGAGCGGAGACATAAGTCGAACTGGAAGAGATGGTGGAGGCAGCAGGGAATAAAGGAGAATGCATTATTGACAGGCTGTGGAGGAGATCCATGTATTTGCATTGCAGATGGTTCTGTTTTAAATTGTGTTAATGGGTTAGACATAAGATATTAATCTGGCCAATCCAAAGATAATGTTGGGACGTTCCTTATATTAATGTGTGATAAATAATTAGTCGACTATTAAACAAAATGCTGTGTCTTGGAATTCATTGGGATATTTCCCAACTGTCTGCGAGGCTGCCAAGGATCCAACTGAGAGCCGTGGAGATGCACTAAGCTAATTAGGAAACTTATCTTTTTATTTGAAGGGAGGGGGTCCTGCTGCATCTCTGTCATTCAGAACTTCATAGTACTTTGCCAAATTCCATGACTAGCCTTATCTTGATGAAGAATGAACTTAATGAACCAAGAACATGGTGTAAAAATACTCAAAACAATATTGATTTTTAAGTCCAACTGGCTCACTGGTGCTTTGTGTCTTGGCCTCTGAGTAACTCCTCTGTTAACTCCCCTCAGGTCCACTCCAAGCTGTCCGTCTCCATCCACCCCTGTGCCATTCTACCAGTCCCCAGTGGGCACAGTCAGCCAGTCTGGCCAGGCCTGCTCCTTGCTGTGCCTCCGCTCTGGTTAAGCTCCTGCCTGAACCTTGGGTAGAGGTCTTTGTCTGGAGCCGCAGGGGTGTCTGTGTGTGCCTGTGTTTGTGTATGTGTGTTTAGAATTCACAGGAAAAGCGGAGAAGAGGATCCTATCTGTGCCTAAGGGCTGCCCCCCAATGCACCCTCACCATGCACCCTATTGAGGCCAAAGGGAGCGTGAACAATCACTGCAAAACCAAAGAGCTAAGTCCTCTTGTTATACAAGCCCAATTTTCAGCGCCGACCCCACCTCTCTTCCAGCATGTCCAGCATGGACCCCCCCCCCCATCTCCCCCCCCCGGCCCCACTCGTCAGAAGCTTCGTTAAAGCGAGCCGTGGTCCTTTTATGGTGTTATTTAATTAGCCATTCCACAGCAAACTGCCATCCGGCTCCACCACCATTACCACAACACCCCTCGCCACCACCTTACTGCAGAACCCCCACCTCTTCTTCAACTCAACATCATGACAAACAGCAGTCTTCCCCACTGTGTTCACTGTGTTCCATCCCCTCCACTCTCCTCCACTCTCCTCCACTTGTCTTTATCTCTGCTGTAATTAGCCTTGGAATGGGGGGGTGCACTCGTTGCGGGACAGCCTGATGGTATTAAGAATCAGGACTATAAGGAAGGGAAGAATCTACCCCGGCATGGGGCTCCACGGCACTAAGACCTGTGGAGGAAGACAATGAAAATGGTGGGTTCTACAGTAACCAGCTCAGCCTTACTGTCCCCACTGCCCACTGAGCGCTGTCTACACGGGCACACTAATCATTAACCACATTATTAGAGGGGTCCACAGAGGTCAGGAGGACACATGGTGGATACTGGGTACAAGGTAAACTGACGATGACTGAAGACCACAAGTAAAAATACTATAGTTTTATGTTGGATGATTACCAATGAGAACTTTCTGTTGAAAATGATTCTTGATTCTGACTGAGATCCAAATCTAAGAACTAACCCTTTGTTCCTTGGCAACTGACCTGACTGAAAATCTTATCAATACATCAATACTTTTTACATTTTACTAATAACAAAAAAAGTGCATAACTTCGTTGCAGTCAATGATTAAACCTCAACCAAATCATTACTGAACCTGGACAACATTTAAGGGCTAAGAAATGATATTACAATATATATTTAAGTTTTAGTCTCTGTACTGGGCTACAAAGCAAGTGCACCATTTGAGATGAGCTGGCCCATAACTTAGAGCCCGCATTCTTTCCCCTTGCACTCAAATCTGAGCAGTCTGAACGAGCCTGGGACATCCATATTGTGCTAGATCGACGCCCTCTAGTGACCACTACAAAGGGCAAGCACAATGAAGAGTCAACACTAGCCAATGAGTATCTGCTGTCAAAATGTGCCGACAATATAATGAAGAAATCACAATATGGTTAAGCCATAGACCAGTTATGGTTCTTTTGGGGGAAAGATATTTCATAAATGTGGCTGTGAACAGAATATGACTATGATTATTACAATTTTCTAATTGAACAATCTGCTTAAACCTGAGATCCAGTGGTTGAGGTTTTAGTGGCACGTCTCCAGCGCGCCAGTTACGGTTTGTGTAATGACTGCTTAGCATGGGAAAGGTTACTTATCTGCGGCCATTTATAGCCCTTAATTATGCGCCTATTTTGTGACCCCGGAGTTCAACGGGCCAATTCCTGTGCAGACCCAAATCCTGATGAACAAAGGTGGAATGTGATGCCCCTTTTCCGTAGACAGGCTACTAAATGTTTCCCATCAATTTCATGGGAAAGTTCGAGCGAGAGGAACTCCTTCAGCTGATTATTGACAGCGTATTGAACCCATTAGTCCGTGACGTGGAGGAGACGTGCAAGACAACTGTGTTACGATAAAAGTCGTTTGTGATATCTAGGAGTTGTTGATTTATACGAACGTAAATAAAAGCGGTGCGTTAGGACCCAGTTGATCCTTATGGTTGTGGCTGATATTTTCCACGTTGTGAATAGGGGAGGGCTGGCCCAAAAAGGGGAGCTGTCAATCATAGTGAAAGTGGCCGGGGTGGGCAGGGCCCTCTGACACTTTGTACCGTCGGAGGGGGATATTTAACTTGGGACTGAGCTACACTCGCTACAGACACACTCAGACTTCTCGAGTAGGAGAGACCGAGCACCACTTATCAAAGAGCACGCACACTCCCATAGGAATTGGCCGCAGAACGAGTCCACGTTTGGTACAGTCTCGTCATGAAGGGGCGGTGGAGGATGCTGCTTTTCTGAAAGGATTCTACAGTGTGAGGAATTGACTTTCTGAGATTTGTATAGACTTTCTGAGCATCGTGTGTCGATGCCAAGCGCAGAAGTGGAAGCGTACGAGACTTTGTGTAAACTCACTTTAAAAATTGGAGACATTCAGCGGAGAACGAAGGTTGATAAAGTCACGCGTCGTGGCGCATGACATTGTGGACACTTTTCCTTTTTTGTGTAAGGTGCACACAGTGGAATTAGTAAAGAAACTGTTCTGTGCGCATGGATCGTGCGCCCCGAGGACCTGACCAGTGCTGAGCGCGTCAAGCGACGTGAAGAAATAAAGGCACGTTTAGAAATCCGTGCGTAAAAATAACAGTGACATTTCAAACTTGGTGAAGTCGGCTTTTCTCCTCTCAAGACGCAGTGGATCTATTCTGTCCCCACACACAGCACTCACCGTGGCTTAGAGTCTCCGGGGTAACCATGACAACCGAGAGAGACCCCAAGTGAATCCGAGGGAGCGGGGCTAAGGCCGGAGCGACCGTGAAAGAGTGATTCTGTTTGTGCGCTTTTTGTTCCAACTAAACACAACATCAGCGGTAAAGCACCCCATGTCATTCAAACCGGTCGCGGTCTATTAAAAGTATCGCCTTGCTGGTGACTGAACCTCTACTATTTATGAAGCCCAGGGCCAGTCGTTGTTGCATACAACACAGGCACCGGGCAAAGAAGTGAACTGTTACTGACGCAAAATAATAGGAACGATGGCGCTCTCACAGACGCTCCTCGTTTACGTGCTGCTGTGCGTCCACCTCGGGGTCTCCTCCCAGCATTACCTGCGTCTCCGTCCGTCGCCTAGTGACCACCTGCCAGTGCCAGACCTCAAAGAGGACCCGGACCCGGAGTATGACCCGCGCGAGCAGGACTTGGTGGAGAGGACACTGAGGAAAAAGCTGGGTAGTAACTTTGACCCTAATTTCATGTCCATCAGCTCGCCCATGCTGGTGAACCTCTCGGACACGCACGTGAAGCTGCAGGGGCCAATGCCCAACGAGATTAAAAAGCTGGACCTCACGGAAACCCCATACGGTAGGCGGGTGAAAGTGGGGAAGAAAGCGAGGAGGAAATTCCTGCAGTGGCTGTGGACCTATACGCACTGCCCGGTGGTGTACACTTGGAAGGATTTGGGCGTGAGGTTCTGGCCACGTTACATTAAAGAAGGGAACTGTTTCTCGGAGCGGTCGTGCTCCTTCCCAGAGGGCATGTCCTGCAAACCGGTCAAATCCATCAACAAGATCTTCCTGCGGTGGTACTGTCAAGGCTTCCTCATACAGAAGTACTGCACGTGGATACAGGTGCAATACCCAATCATCTCAGAGTGCAAATGCTCGTGCTGATTCTTCACGAGGGGGAGGGGTGGACTGGAAATACGGTTTTCTATTGCACTGTTAACTATTACAAAAGTGGGCACCATAGCAAATCTATTTTTTTATATAGCATTTTAAGTGAAATACCAACATTGTACATATTTAAGACAAATGCAGCTATTTTTTCTAATTGATCCAGGACCATATTTTATTCTGCGGAAAACACGAGCACTTCATACGGAAGAGCTTTCTTTTTTAATATTTTTATGAGACTTTATGAGAATGGATTGCTACACTTCTTCAAGAGGTGGACTTTTCAACTGAACATTGACTGTTATTTCACTGCAATGCTGCCTAGAGTTTTTGTATATTAATATCAATAATTAAATTGTTTAAAAAAGTTGAGGCTAAAGATATATATAAAGGCGTGAACTCAGCTAGTATTGTAGAAATAAACAAATCTGTATGTTTTATTTATTATTTTAACGATTGTGAGTATAGAGCATAAAGAAAGAGAATAGCAGAGTATACCAGAAACAAAAATATGGGAGATGTCTACTTGAACATTGCTAAAAATGAGGAAAAAGAAATAAAAAAGTCAAACATATCAGTGTACATGTTATGCTTACACGATTTAGCAATAAAGTCTATCTCTTCAACGTGTGCTAGTGTCAACAAATGGAAGTTATAGTTATTGGGGTTTTTTGTACAGTGTCCAGGTTTTTCCAAAGAGGAATGTATATAAAGTAAGTCATAAGGATCAGTGGGACGCTGTGGACTGTAAAGGTGTCATCCATATGTGTCAGAGGAGGCGCATGTTTGTGCGTAAAGATAAATAATTGAAACACGTCAGAGGCTCTGCAGTGAGCGTCCCTGGGCCGCATTACTCTGGAGGCTGCTCACACAAAGTTCCACTGAGGTATTTGTAGACTAGAGGTGGACTGACTGCAGCAGACCGGCGCCTGTTCAAGTCTAACCGCCCTGGAGAGAGAAAAACAAAGCCCATAAAACAATGCCCGACTGTTTTTCACGTTAGCAGATTTAGCTCGCCAGCTAAACACACGCTTAATGAGAGAAACGAGTCATGTTGTCTAAGTATGGGGGATTGTGGTGTTTATAATATTCTTTAAATATAATCAACGACTTAAACAGAGCCATGACTAACGTCTGAAAGCGAAACTTTCCATTGAGCGCATCTTGTGTGCCTCCGAGTGATTTGTAGCTCTGTGGCCAGAGTTGGATTTGACACTTGCCGCTCGCTTATTGTGACAGAACCGCGGAGGGGCTTTGGTAAGAGGAGAAGAAGAACGGCAGCGTGCCAGCGTAGAAGGAGGAGGCGAGGAGGGGGCCGCTTTCCTTACTGTCAGCTTCTTTCTTGATGATGTCTCGGGGTTTTTAGAAAGTGCGTCTGTGACTCTACGGCGCCACTCAGCCGCCCCCTCTCGACTGCGCAGAATGAGGCACTTTGGGAAACAGTAACCCTTTCAGGCTCTGCCCGGAGAGTATTTTAGAAGCGTGTGAAAGGCAATACGCCGCCCTGGCTCCAGCCAGTTAGGTGCGCACCTTCACACACACACAGCCTGCCCAGCCAGCCACTTAGATGAGAGGTCAACCACTAGATTGACCGTCAGGATGCCTCATCAGGCCCGTATGAGGGTTAATCACACCATGTTTAATGGACAATATAATAACATATATACTGGATACAGTGTAAAATGTACTATTATTAGAGCCTTTTGACACAGAGAACCCTAAATGATGTTTAAGAAGACTTGTAGGTTAAATATGGCTCATGTCAGACCAGGGAAATATGCCAATCCTCAAATGTGTGTCTGTCAATCTGATTAGGCTGCCGGCTTCATTCATAAGTAAAAACTGGAAAGTAGACTTTCACTTGATGTTAAAATTGTCATGGTTACAAGGCTGACTTTTGAGTGACATGTGATGGTGGAAAGTTTAGGGGAAAGTCTCTGCAGCACATGTGAAGCGTTGACACATCAGAGAGGCCTGCCTTCATATAGTGCCCATAAAAATGTCAAGACGCCACTGCCTTTCTGCTGTCAGACACTCAGACTCATTACTGTCTGACAGAGGCTGTCTCCACTCAACAACAGGCTCTGACAAAGTGGGCTAAAATCACACACTGTAATAAATATGATTGGCTACAATTTCATATTTATTTACAACCATAGGATAAAGAGCAGTCTGTGCTGCCAAAGGGAGAATAAAATAAAAGCCTGGAGACAATTACAGTGGTAGAGAGGCCGGGGGATGAGTGACATGCTCTGTGGTGAAGATGATGAGAGCTGATTATTATGATGGTTGTGGTCCAACTGGGGAGCATCAGCTGGTGGGTGGTAAAAAGTCTCTGCGGTCATTTTCATTCCGGGCTAATCTGTGGAAGACACAGTCGTACCTGCACAGACAAACTCCTCTGGATTAATAGGTGTGAAGAACCACCTAAAGCACAAGCGCACATATCTATAGTCTGTGAGACTGAGTCGGAGACAAGGGTCTGTGGCTGTATGTGAGGCTCAAGCTATGGTTGTAAAAGGCTGTGAGTCAGCAGTGCTGAGTGTATTGATGATGACAGGGTATTAGAGCGAGCACTGGGGGAGGGGCAGATGATACGCGGCATACCACTAGACCACCAACCCAGGCTTGTGGCCTGTGTGTGTGTGGGCACAAAGGCAATAGAAGCAGCGTGTATCCATGCGCCTGTTAGCGGCCACATCTCAGTGAGTTACAGATCTATTACACGTGTCCTGGTGGTCTTCAGTTGATTTGTCACTTTATGAAGCCACAAAAATGGTCTAATTATAGTGCTGTGTTACCACAGTCATGCCTGAAATGCATGTCTATGTATTATGAGTTCAGAAGTCACCAGTCTCTGTGAGTGGATCCCAGATCAGTCCTTATGACAGTTCTGTTCCAGGAGTTCTACAAACCTGATCTGGAATCATCAACAGTCTCTACAGAATGCAAAACATGCCACAACATAAACACAGCGGCCATCTTGTCCAACAAAGCAACAGGTGACAGGTTAGTGTATAAGGCAACATGCAACAGCTTATGACCAACTAAAGACAATAAATAGCAATCAGAAATGTCAAGTGTGATTTGAGGTACACAGTAGCATGACCATAAAACTGTCTCAAGCACACACCATACCCCCCACCAACTGATCCAGTCACATCTCACACAGATGAACTCTTGTTAGATGGAAATGATATTGTAGACCCCAATGTAAGGCCTAAATATAGAGCAGTGGGTGGCTAGGCACTAAGAGGGCTGGGAATAGTGCATATTCTGAGCTCTGTTGGTTACCATGGTTACTCATGTGTTCTGGTATTGCTTGTGTGCATTGAAAATTTGGAAAACAATCCCTTTGCACCAAAACCTGTGTTGCTTTAAGGAGGGTTTGTTGTCTTCTACTCCAATCAGAAAACACATTTGCAGCAGTCACAGACAGGCCCACCATCCTCACCTCCTTCAGTGAATCCAGAGACTAGACTTAACTGTCAGTTAACAAACCTATCAGTGTTTTGCCACTGACCACTCTTTTGCAAACAACTACTTAGAGCGCTCGTCACTATTACAAAATGAGTATCAGTGTTGGACATTCATAAACATGCTCAAATATTTAGGGTGCTCCCAAAGTGCTTCTGATAGGCTATTTGGCCGTGGTTATCCTAACGATCTGACACGGCTAATGCATAAACTGCATTTAAGATGTTTACTTGTCCACTCACCCTGATGGTGATTGCACTCCTGCTGTTACATACACTGGAGTTTCCCCTGAATTCAAATCTATATTTCCATATCCATCTTCTCTCAGGTCACTGATTGGTGCCTTAAACACACACACACACCCCTCTTTACAGGTCGTCCCGCGCTGTCTCCCAGTACCCCTCTGTGTGCCGAAATGGCATGCTGAGAATGTTTACTTTCGCCACAGTGTGTATTTACAGAGCCTAATAGTTTTTTAGTCCGCAATGGCGCCTAGGTCTGTAACATGTGTACAACTCACGGACTACCACCTCTCTCCCTGACACCATATACATCTATCGGACAACTAATGAAACAACTACTAGACATGGCTGGCAGAAGTGACATGACCTGATGCACGCAGAATGAAGATGAATGATCTTGAATGACATTATGGGCATGCCACAGATTCTTGTGAATGTGTCTACAGTCTGAGCTGAGAGATGTTGATGAAGTGTACCGTACCTGGTGCTGGAGTAAATAAATGATTTTCTTGTCAAAACATCCAATGCGAACTTCCTATTAAAAAAATCTAATAAAAACATTAGCCATTGGAATTAAGAAACTTCATCATCATGTTCATCATCATCGGCATTATAGCAAAGTCATTTCAATCTGTCAGGTGACCAGGTGTCAGGTCAAGAAAAATGTCAAAAACCAATATTTGGAATATTTATCACATCTGTAACAATTCAGCCATATCAGCAAGTTCCACTCCACTGTAACCATGTAAAGTATAGAGCTGATATTTTGATATACCTGGACTCAATACAAAGTATCAAATGTAGTTTTTAACACTATGCCGTAGATGCCCTCCCAATGAAAGGCCTGAATAGACTTTAGACTTTTAAGTGGACCCTACAACACTCAACCCATTGTCTTTGTGCCATTAGACAAAGCCAGACTAGGGTGACCAAACAGGTGAAAATAACTGGGCTATATTTTTCCCAGCGGGTCCACTGCACCGCGACCTGACGTCCTGACGCCTGCCTGTCTGTTGCATTCAGCTGAGGTGGTCTATTCAGAGTAAAGGGACCTATATAAGTGTGTGTTAGTGTGTGTGTAAAACCAGGCAGGGAGGAGGCCACAGAGAATGCTTGGTGATGGGTTACCAAAAACAGAGCACTAGGGGACAATGGGACCTGGGACATTCCTGACATAACCCCAACACACCGAGGAGGAAGTTAGACAGGGGGGCGGATTTATTGGTGTCAACGGGACCCCCAGAAGAGGAGCGGGTGCTTCTTTTGTCCCCTCTGGCGTTTCGGAGATGGACTGAATCGAGACGCCTTGCAAAAAAAGAGTGGACAGCCTCCCTAAAAACACATAACACACATAATCAGGCCTTTGAAAGAAGAACCACCAATTAGAGAATGGACATATAGAAGGTTTTTAGTCTGAATGGGGAAGGAGTGCTCTGTCTGTGTGTGTGGCGGCCGCCGTGCAATTGTCAATAGAGTCTCAATGTAAAGGGAGAGCCGAATGGGGATGCTTTTCAGCTCAAAGTGCACTAAGGGTTGACCCCATGGGAACAACGCAACGACCTTGTTTGAATCACACGGCATTTAGTCTCATTTAGAAATGGTTCATGTTACGCTAAAAGAGGGGCATGAAGAGCGAGAACATGTAATACTCGGGTAATTGGCTGGACATTTGTCAAGTGAATTTCCCATAGTGTTATTTGTACCCCTTAGGAGATGGACTGCCATTAAGTCAAAATGCATCTACCGTAAAGTTATACAAGCATTAAAATATGATATGTCTATTTAATAATACATACCTAGTTTGAAGAAACTCTATTAAGAGACCTGGTTTAGGATTGCATTGTAATTACTGGCCCGCCTGAATCCCCTTACAGCTTATGCAAACCATATTGAAGGTAAATACCCCTTTTGTGAAAGGAAATGATTAGGAAAGCTGACCACTGGGCTCCACAAAGAAGGTTTTCTCCATAGATACCTGAGACTTATGCCCAAGAGAAAACATCAACAGCACCATGATTGAAGACTGTCTCTAAATGTCAATATGTAGGTGGACAAATGAAAAAAATAAGGTTTAAAGGGTGCATAAAATTAATTCATATTCTTAATTGTTGAATTTCTGTTTTGATATCCTCCAGGCAAAAGCACAAGTCAAACTAAGGCAATGCTGACATCTAGTGGTGTCTATAGGAATTGTTTATAAATACAAAAGCTATTTGTGATTTCAGATAAAAAGCAAAAAATAAATTAAGAATTGTGGTCTCGACCTGCTGTTTATTAATGATAACACTACCAAGGTTAAGTACTTTACAATCAGATAGGGTGACTGTTATCAGGCAACAACTTCCTTTATGTCTGATTAGCTGTATTGGTTGAATAACGTTAACTGTCATTACTAAAGTCCAGTAACAGGCACCATATTCTACAATTGTTCCTTCTGCTATTTGGAGCAGAGGGAAATATAAGATCTTTTAGGATTTCCTCTAATTGAATGCAGATTTATTTGTCGTTATTTACATCTAGCAAAATCATAACTGAAATTCCCATCCGCTTCCAACTCTTTGGATTAAAACTAATTCCGGTGGCTCTGTATCCTTGGGTGGCATTGTTGCGCCTGCACGATTTATTAGCTAATCGTCAAGACAGTGCCAGATTCCCTTGCTCATGGATATCAAGGCAGAATGAGATCCAGAATGTGAGCTCTTTTCAAAGTGGTATTCCCAGTCTTTCGGAACACACATTGAGTTCAAATGGGAACTCCCAAGCACTTCCAGCTGGCAACACTTTTGGATAATGATGCTGGATTCCTCACAAATGAAGGGTCTAAATACCACCAGTGAGGTACCTGGAGCCCACTCCTCTTTAATTCACGCATAGGATACATGTATGTAAAAACACACATGTACACTTTGAAGAGTCGGGCTAATCACGCATGCACTTAAAAAAGCAAGTCACCAATTTCCCACCGTCATCTTTTATACTGACAAAGAAGAGAACCAAAAATAATCCGGATGGTGAGTGGACACTAGCCCACCCCGTGCGCACACACTAAGGCCGGCATACATCCTCCCAGCATTGAGGAGCACGGATTAAGTTACTGCAAATCCCCGACTGCAGCCTGGAGGTATCCTGATTTTAAAACTCTCCGTGGTTGAGTCATAGGTCCGAGCTGGGAAGAGACCACCGTCAATGATGCCAAAATGTCAAAATGATAGGCGGGACAATAATACTGGCAAAAGAGCTATTGATAGTTCTCCTTTGTTTGTGACCATTGCCCACTGAGTATTTGAATCTATCATTTCTCTTTCTGTACAGTTTTAGCCATGTCATTTTCAAGAGCCACAGTTTAGAATGTAGATGTCGTTCCATGAGTAGGGTGTGATAGTCATATTTAGGGTCATACTTCATTCTAGGAAAAATCTGTGATTTCAACAGAAAATCACTTATCTCAGACAACAGTGTGGTAAAATGAGATAATGTCTTCATATTGTCAAATTTGCAAATTTGAGAAAAAACATATAGCAGAAAGTCAGGCCCAATGCAGTCAAACGTATGCATAAATTCCAACCAGATAACATTGCAAATACGACTCAATGTGTTAACAGCCAAAATTGAAATCTACTGCATTTGTGAGGTTGCTAGTGCCGCCCAAGCAACAAGGGAGGGACATTTGGCTGCACACATGGACACGCTGGTAATCTAGGCATTCATATCTCTTCTGGTCCTACTCATAAGCTTTGAAGTGGAGTAGCATCTGAGCTTTGACTGAGTAAGTGAGAAGATGAATACAATAACACCAGCGTGAAATCTCTACTTTAAAGGAAGTTTACAGTCATTCAAGTGCATTTGTTATAAAGACTGAGCAGGAGCCTCGGTGAAGTAACTAGAAGAACACTCTTGACCTTCTTATGGAGTCTCACTTAAACCCATCATTGCTTTTCCAGCTTGTCCCAAAAACCTACCCACCTTTTCCCTGGGGTAACGGGCAGCTAATTATCAGTCAATCTGGGTTCCACTGCGCCTCCAAACTTGGCCCACTTCCCTGGTTCTCACTGTAGAGACACACAGAAATACATGGATGAACTGAGGCTTAAACGTTAACTGAACTATGATCAATTTCCTTCATAATATTGTAATGACCCCAGTGTTATTCCTGTTAAGCTGAGCCTGTTCTATCAGTATAGTAAGAATGTTAACGTGCCTCAAGTTACATTACCAGAGTCCGTGAATGCCTGTTACTTTGGTTGCTATGACAATGGATTGTTCTTTTGGCGTGGCTACGGCCTACAGTAGCTTGTGTAAAGTGTGGCAAATAAAGAGCGCTACAATATTATCTGCTTCAAAACAATCACTTGTGTCTTTTTAGGCTGTGTGTAACCTGTGTAAGCTAAACAAAGGTTCTCATCTAACAACCAGTAGGCCTATTTCTGAGAATGAGACTGAGAAGAATAATCTCTTTTCCGTAGATTTTTAGTTTATTGTTTTCTTCCAATGATATCTTATTTGGCAGAAATGTGTTACAAAAGGCTTTATCATACATGCATTGTTTTCTAAAGCAGCTTCTTCAGTCATTAAGGTACAATTCTAGCTATATATGTGTATAAAATGTTGGGCCCCATGGCAGTGCGCGCTAATTCAGCCAAGATGTAGCAAATTGGCTAACGAGTTGGTTAGCCTTCTGTTAGCTAACCAGTGCTAAATACCTGTTATTGGCTTTAAATTGGTCCAAGCCGCGTATCATTTGTTTTATGATAACACCATATTTTTCTGGTTGTTTTTCACAAACCAATAGAAGGCTACATTTACCTGCGCCCACACAAGCACGGTGACTGATATTTTAGCGAAGTATCCACCTACAACCACAAGAGGGAGTCCTTAACCTGAAAAATAACTGGCGGTTTCTTTTAGGGGAACCCAAAAGCAAGCATCCTTCCCGTGCTCTGCTGAAGTGGTGCCAAAAACGAAGAGAGGCTGACATATATTCCCCGGGGTGTCCGCTACAGGGAACCCGCCTGAAACCAGAGTGTATCCTGCTGTTACAACGTCTCCCGTGATATTCCTAAACAGTATTTAGGCCTATTTTAATTTTTTTTAATCACAAATTACACCATGTTCTATAGTGAAACATGTACTGCCAGCCTTAATTACCACTTTTGTGTGTGTGTGTGACAATTTTACCCTGCTTCTGGCCCTGCACATACATCAATTTTGCATCAGCTCCATCCAGGTGCACACTGGATTATAGCATTGTATTCAACCCTCTTAGTGGATTTGTATGCTAAATGCTCTTTGTTTTGTCTAATGAATGGCAGCTATATCCGAGATAGGCCGTGTCGGAGCGGGTAGTTCCCTCCAGAGGATGGTACAGTAAAGGAAGGAATGTTGATCAGCTTACAGAGCCAGGAGGTGCCGTGATGCTGGAGTCATGGTTCGCTGGTTGGTGGCCTGCACCTGCAATAACACAGCGCCACATGCTGCTGTCTGGATGTGAACAGGACGGTGGCTGTCATTCTGACTAATAGACCATTTTAGACCCAAAAACACTCTTTACATTGTCTAACTTCACACACTAAATGCCAATTGTTGAGATAAAGGTATAGCCTATCTTAAGGGCACAGGATATTAATACACATACATGGTTTCTATTTGATCAAGAATACACAGCCAATACATTTAAACGCGTATATGTTGTTTAAAACCAAAATGTGACTTTCAGGTCAAATTGGTTTCAGATCGGTCCATTCTCTTACTGCGTCAGTGCGTAAAGTGTTTGTTGTAGAAGTGATAAAAGTGAGACCATTTGTCGAATGATAAAACTGCAAGTGCTACTTTGGTAAAGTGGTTATTTCGGTCGGAGCGGTGTTTTGGCCACACGTCTAAATTATACACGTGCAGCCAAATTACAGGTGGAGCAAAGACACACAGAACACACACACACACAGAGAACACACACACACACACACACACACACAGAACACACACACACAGAGAACACACACACACACAGAACACACACACACACAGAGAGAGAGAGAGAGAGCACACACACACACACACACAGAACACACACACATACAGAGAGAGAGCACACACACACAGAACACACACACACAGAGAGAGAGCACACACACACAGAGAACACACACACAGAACACACACACACACAGAGAGAGCACACACACACACAGGACACACACACACACACACACTCAGAGAGAGAGAGAGAGAGAGAACACACACACACAGAGAA
>JAVQKC010164286.1:0-11301 GCA_036025475.1 Philypnodon macrostomus
TTGGTATGTTCTCATTTACAAAACCATTCTGGGTAGTATTCCATCATATTTGTCTAGTCTTTTAATAAGGAAAAATGGAAGTTACAATCTCCGGTACATGGATGTTTTACAATTTACTGTCCCCAAAGCACAAACTGAACTCAGGATTCAGGATTCAGGTTTTCAGCCCCAAACACCTGGACCAAATTACAATCTGAACTTAAACTTCAAGCACTAGTTACACTGAGTGAGTTTAAAGCTCTTGTGAAATCTCTGCAATCTACCTCATCTGTGTGTGAATGTTTTATGTGAGAATGTGTTAATGTTGTGTTTATGAATACCTGTTGTTGTAACTTTTGGTCAGGTCTCCCTTGCAAAAGAGAAGTTTAATCTTTAATAAAGGCAACATAAATACAAATAATAATGATGTAGGCTATTTATTATTGGAAAAAGGATTTGGATGAGACAAAATCATTCTTCCCAAATATTCTGACCACTATGAATTCAAGGAAACTATACCATGTTAGGGCTGGTGCAATATGGATCGGGCAGTGGTCGAAGGCCGGAGTTCCCTGCTTAGACTGCTGCCTCCGCGACCCGGTTTCGGACAAGCGGAAGAAAATGGAGGGATGGATATACCATGTTAGGTAGTTTAGACGTGGTTCAGTCCTGGATTAGAGCTGGTTTAGACCTAGTTTAGCCAAGGTCTGGTTTAGCCCTGGCTTTGATGCACAGTTTTGTTTTGTCTTTGCATTGTCCCTTTCTTATGTGGATCACTTGACCCAAATGTATGACCAGCAAGACTGCTATTGGCGTACAATTGTAATCTATGTACAAGAAGAGATGTTAAAACATTCATTAATTGATAGTAGCAGTAATATTAATTAGTGGTGACAGTTCTAATAGTGTCTGTATATTGAAGAATCACATCTTTGTCATATTTATATAGGGAGACAGCAGCTAATGATGAATCGATGGCCACAGTGATGTTCAATAACCTGCTGTCTCAGATGGAGAAGGTGAGATCTCAGGAGCAGAACTTCCTCCAAAGACACAACATGAAGATCATTCACCAGCAGTTACAGGTAACAATCAACACACTTAATAATCATATAAATTGAGTTCTAATTTTATGATAAAGCTTTATGAAAAATTGCTGCTGTTATCAACGAATAAGAGCTAAATAGATTATACGCCCCTTGTTAATGCAATGAAATAGACTAAACTGGGTCCTAATCAGGCTAAACTTAGGGATAAAAAAATTCATTAGGGACTAGACTTGAAACTAGGACATCCTGGACTGTCTCTCACCGCATTACATATGAATGAATGTATGAGGAGTGATGCATTAATGCAGTAATGCATTTAGCAGTGTACAATATAGCCTACAATTTTGCCTCAAATAAAAGAAATACAGATGAATACAGATTAATATATCTACAGTACAACATATGAGCAAGAAGAAAAATACAGAGAAAAGTGAGGATAATGCCACATATTATATCTGCATCTAAAATGTCCAGAGTTAAGCAGAAGTTATTATTTATATGTGAGTAATAAAGGTGAAAGGGAAGTCAAATGTACTGGTTGTGGTTACTGCAATAAAGCCTGGATTTTACTGTTTCACAAAATGCAACAGTTCTTAAAAGGGGCTGTGATCTATCAACGCTTCAATGTAAAGTTTGTAGTTTGTGAGTTGACTTTCGTTGCTGGAAAAGTGTTTGCCAGACGTAGCAGTGAAGCTCATATTGTTGCTTCCTGTCTTAGTCAAAGGCAACATCTCAGAGGAAGCAGCTACTCTTGTGGCCGAGATGACTGTATGCGGCTTGTTTTTGGTGTGACATGTGAATGAAGTTAATATTGTTGGTTTAAATTACCTAAAATGAGGTTGGCTATGTGATACCTCATTAAATACAATCTTAGCCCATTGTAATTTGATCTGCATTGTTCTCTTTGATTCTATAAAGCAGCAGTGTTTCCAATAATGTTTACTGCAAGGGCTCAAAAGTGGGTCACTCTGAATTTTTTTCTGGGTCGCCACAAAATTCCAAAGTTCCCACGCTTCCTGGAAAAGCAAATCATTTTATCTGGATTTATTTAGCCCCTAATGTTTTGGTCAGTGTCATGTCTTACCTTGTCTCAGGTCCATAGTTGCTGAGGCACTTTTTATTTTATGATCTATATGTTTTTTTTAAAGTAATAACTAACTTTTAACATATATTACACATACCCTGTAATCTATATTATATCCATCCAGTGTGATTTTGTTGCAGATCTTCATTTAGGTGCAAATCCTTCAAAGTTTTGTGCAGTTTTAAGATGCACTTGAACTAGTTACATTTAACTATAGAGAATGTGTAGGTGAGTTGCATCCTCACTCATCATCTGGCTGATTTTGAGAAAGGTTAGTCAACAGAAAACTTTCCATATGTCACAAAAAAAGCACTTGCTACAGACTTCACCCACTTTGCTTTTGAAAATGCAGTTTGTTTATGTTGCACATACTTAATGCTAACGTTGAATTGGCAGACTAGGGAAAGTTTGTGCCGGTGAACCAGACAGTCAAAAACATTTTCCAGACATTTTGACCCCAATAGGAAATTCAAAGAAGAGTTGGCATTTATTTAACTCCATACAAGTTGGTGTAAGCCATGGCCAGTGATACAATATACACTCACTGGCCTCTTCTAGGACTGTACCTAATAAAATAGTCATGTTGGGTCTTCTGTTGCTATGGCTCTGAGAGCTTCAAGCCATTTTCAGGTTTCAGTTTATTTTAAGATACTCATGAAGTACTAGTAGCATGCAGTAATAGTACATGGTAAAAAAGTGTGCAAAAAGAGATAAGTGACAATATAATAAACATATAATAAAAAAATAATTTAAAAAGTACAATAATAAAAAGAGAAAATTACAAAGGTGCAGTTGGATTTAAATAAAGTGTAAGTAGAGTATTTCACAGGTGGTAAAATACTTATACAGATGAATTTTGTATTGCACATGATTTGACCTCTAGCATCAACATGCTGTGGTATTTTTAGCCCACAGAACTGATATAGATGTTTTTCTTTTCTCTCTTTAAACTCTTGTGAAAAGAAATACCAATAGATCAATAGTTTATGCATCAACATAACCTTAAATCAACCTTTTCTTCATTCATGATTAACTGTTAATGTTAACTAGCAATTAAATAGGTGCAACTAATTAATTGTCCAATGACTCTGGAAACAGGGCACAGCATATTATTTTAATTAATATATTATTATGTGCTGTTATTATTACTAGTACTGGTCCGATTCATTGAACCCTACCACGCCTTACTTCAGAATGTATAAAAAAATCCAATCATAACTTCAAACTGGCTTTACTTCAACTATTTTCATTTGTATCATATATCTTTATGCTGTCAAGTTACACCTCATTGTGCCAGTAAGGCTCCTCCTCTTTGAGCTTAAATGTTTATGAATATTTATGATTTCAGGTGAAATACTCGTCAAGCCCAGCTGATATGGCCAGAGTTATTGCCACTTGTCTCAAAGAAGAGCAGCGTATCCTATCCAGCGCCTGCATGCAAGAACAGGTCTGTCTCCATATCAGGTTGTTTAAATGGAAAGTCCCTTTTTATGACTGAGGCTGCGGGGAAATCAGAGCTGCCACTGGGAACGTGCACTAAATCGTCATTAACTTTCACTCAAGAAGAAAACTATTGTCAAATAAATGCTGCCAAAACAAAATGCAAACCACTGCATACTAGGAGGGATGTGGTTTGCTTTGATGAGCCCAGACTAAAAAGTAAACAATAGTAGAAGCAGACAGCAAATCAGCATTATGGCATTAGTCCTATCTTGCAATGTTCTAGTTTATGTATAAAAGACAAAATAATAAATTGATTTTGTAATGATCGGCATCAAGAAGAAATCTAAATTTGTTTCTTTACTGACCCATTATGGCTAAACTCTTTATATATATATATATATAAGACTTTTTTTCCATTTTGAGATAAAAAATAAAATAAAATAAATATATATTTTTTTTTTATCTCAAAATGGAAAATCTACATAAAAATGCTGAACTTTTCAAATCAACTAATTAAAAACATACCAATAATCATATCTTTATCAACTAACAAAGGAAGACATAAAACAAAGAATTACTTGATAATAAAGGCTTTAAGATGTGGTAGTTTATGGTATTAGATATTGCATTGTTTATTGATATTATGCATTGTTTATTAATATTATGCATTGTTCTTCAGGGACCACTGGAGAAATCATTGCAAAACTCAGTGGCATTTGAGAGACAGAAAAACATGGAAAACAGAGTGGGGCTCATCCGCAACAGTGTGCAAGTAAACACTCATTATACACAAGTGAATTCATCTTTTTTATTATTAAGAAAATGAACTAAAACTGTGTCCATCTGCAGCTCATGGACCAGGCTGTGAAGTACATTGAGGACATGCAGGATGACTTTGATTTTCGTTATAAGACTCTTCAGTCTCGAGGTGAGCACATGTGACGAGGAGAAGTAGAAATGTCAGGTCACTTTACCAAAATAACTAATAATCGGTTTTAAGTCACGTAATAAAAGCACTATTTTCAAGCAGGACATAAATTCCCGATATTTCACTTTTGTGTCCCAGTTCACCTTTTGGGAAAAACGCAAAAACTAGCCGTGTTGTATAATTTTGTAACTAATATTTTACAGAAATGCATTTGTAAAAGTATTAAGTTAGGGGCTCAATAACTAACCTTATACAAGACTGAATGTGTAATATTGTGCTCTTTGTCAGATCAAGTTGAGAGAAACTCTGACCATATGAAACAGGAAGTAACACGACTTCAGGAAATGCTCAACAGGCTCGACTTTAAGAGGAAGGTAATGCATTACTGTGACCTGTGTTAACACAAATCCACATCACATTCATGTATTATCACCATTATCATTTATCATACAACATTCTTACACTAGGATTACTCTTTTACCAGTGCTTCTCAATTTAGTTAGTTAGTTTAGATAGAAGTACCCAATTTGTTCCTGGTCATTTTAATTGTATACCCATTTTACAGTTATTATCTATACTTTTGTTATATATTTAATGTCTTTGCAAAATGACTTTTTGGTCTTGTCCCATTCACTGTTTTTAAAAATGTTAAAACATTCTCAAGTTTGTTATTCAGTTTTTCATTTGGTACAATCATCTCTATAGGGCTGGTTACTTGGGTACCTGGTTACCGAGACCTGGATACAGGTACCGATAATGGTACCTGAACAATACTTCTTTCAATACTTATATTAATTCATCTTCTATAACCCTAAAACATAATCATACACCCAATAATCTGCCATTTATGTATGTAATTTATTAGACTTATATGCAAAGGGACATTAAATATATTATTGACTTTAATGATAGGTATTTAAATGAAAGAAAGAAAATAATTGTTTTGATACTAATAGTATTTTATCTTTCCTTTTGAGAAAACTAAGGTATTGTTATTCGATACTCAGCCCTATTTGTATGTTGTATACATTTTACATATCTTCTTTTTGTGTTTACTTCATTGTTTTAATCAGGAGATCCTGTCTAAGATGGACGTAGTGATAAAGGAGATCGATGATCTGGTGACCTCACAGCTGTATCCAGAGTTGCACGACTGGAAACGCAGACAGCAGATCGCAGCCATCGGGGGTCCACTGCTCACCGGCCTCGAACAGCTGCAAAACTGGTACAACACAAATAGGAACAAAAGGGGTCCTATTCACACCGTTTAAATTAAATCTAAATAAAGTGATGTGGGCATCCTTAGTACGTGGTTTAAAGTGTACCCTGAATTGTTAGATGTCTGTGGATTTTGTAATAAGGGTACATCCTGAATTGCACTACTTAAAATCTTTTACCAATTATTTATACCATGTGGATCAGGGTCCAAAAGTTTAAATATTCTTTAATGATGAACAGAAGTTATAATAATGAGTTGTTTGTGAAAGAATATTTGAAATACATGTTCTATTAGTTTGAGAGAAGAGGAACCAGAGGACGGGGTTAGACAGAGGCATATGATTCAATGTTTGTTGAAAGCAAATAGCTGAAAAAAAAAGAAGCAGATATATTTTAATTTATAAATTTATACATTTATAAATTGTTTGACTATTTTCCAGGTTCACGCTGACGGTGCAGAGTCTCTTCCAGATCAAACGGCAGCTGGACAAACTGGGTGAACTGGTTTTAAAAGTAACTTATGAGAGCGACCCCATCCCGCTGCAGAAGCCTCAGATGGAGGAAAGAGTCAAATACCTGATCTATCACCTCATCAAAAGGTATCTCTCAGCACATGCCAACTACATCACACCATACAGAGTGGAGGTGATGAAATCTGTCACTACCTTTGTACATTCTTACCAGTATAACCCATATTTGCAAATCAGTAGTTTGTTTTGTACAGCATTTGGGTTTCTTTTTGTTAAGATTTTTTTGTTACTATTCATTTTAGCATATTGGTTAAAGATCATAAGCAGCATTTGATAGCAGTTGCTGGGAAATATAAATATTATGACTCGAGAAACTAAATTTGTAAAGTAACTAAACTGTGTTGTTTGCAGCTCGTTTGTTGTGGAGAAGCAGCCGTGTATGCCCCCACATCCACAGAAACCACTCATCATTAAGACTGGCGTTCAGTTCACCACTAAAGTCAGGTACTAATACTGTTATCTTTATATACTTTACACCAAGATTTAAATAAATATAAATAATAACAGTAAATAGGTCAAATCTGTCAATATATGTACTTAATGTTTTCTAGACTGCTGGTTAAACTCCCTGAAGTGGATTATCAGCTGAAAGTTAAAACCACATTTGACAAGTATGATATAAAAGTGCTCCTCCATTACTAACTAACTGCCCTTGTACCGATGATTTATTTATTATTTATTTTCGTTTACCAACAGGGACCTCCCTCCTGGAAGAGTGTGAGTAAACTGTCACCACTACATTTACAGTAATATAGGCTTTAGGCAGATTTATAACATTATTTTCTTCGGTTGTTCTCAGAAGTCGTCAGTTTTTTATTCTCACAAACAACACTAAAGTCATGGACATCGAAGACTACTCCAATGGCTGCCTCTCAGTAGAGTTTAGACATCTGGTAACTCCAGCTTCAACATTTTACTAAATAAATGAATGTTACTGTTTAATTTTTGACCACTCAAATTCAAAATATGTCATGTAATATTTCTATCCTACAGCAACTAAAAGAGAAGAAATACATCAATGGGACAAAAGGGAATGAGGTAAAAAATCGTATTAATATTTGAAGCATGTGTGTTTAAAATGTATTGACTTTAAATGAACATATTTCAATCAAATATTTGTTAGGGGCTGCTCTCGGTGACAGAAGAGCTACACTCTCTCAGTTTTGAGGCTTGTTTCACAGTACAGGGCCTCACCATTGATCTGGAGGTGAGCGCTCACAGATTCATTTATAACCTACTTTATGTTATGTCTATGCAATGTGAAGATAAAAAAAAATCTTGTGTGTTTTCAGACATGCTCTTTGCCGCTGGTGGTCATTTCCAATGTGTGCCAGCTGCCCGGAGGCTGGGCTTCTGTCATGTGGTACAACCTTCTGACTGATGAGCCCAAGGTAGGTCTTAGATTTTTTACTCCTTTAGCCAAATCTTTTTCATTTTTTTGACCACAAACTAATTTCGTACTGTTTCAGAATTTGGCTTTCTTTGGAAATCCTCCTCGTGCAAACTGGGGCCAGCTCATGGAGGTCCTGAGCTGGCAGTTCTCTGCTCAGGCCGGACGAGGACTCAACAAAGAGCAGCTCACTATGCTTGGAGAAAAACTACTTGGTATGTCTAAAGCACATTAACATTGAAAGATGAAATGATTGAAATATGAGAAATGAATAATAATAATTGATTTAGGGTCATGAGGGGAACATTTTATTTGCCTAAGTGGTTCTGAACAAAGCAAACTCAGGACTGACTGTAGCTGTTTGTAATCCACTGTACAATACTGTCAATGTAGCTTCTCATGGTTGTCACAAATTATATAATCTTGTGTTTTGATGTAGGTCAACACGCCTCTTGCAGTGACTATCATGTGTCATGGTCAAGGTTCTCAAAAGTGAGTATATTGCACCATCTAATGGCCATAATTTCGTGAAATTGCCATGTAGCAGAAACAGCATAAAGGCACTATTGCCCTTGGTGAACCAATGAGTCACTATTATTATACTAGGGCTATCTTTATGCTATTAGCAATCAAATAAAACAAATATAGTAATGGATTTGTCCCTCTGTATTCTGTATTATTTTTTATACACCATTCAGGAAAACATACCTGGGAAGCCCTTTAGTTTCTGGATGTGGCTGGACTCAATTTTGGAGCTGATCAAGAAACACTTACTGACGGTGTGGAGCGAAAAGTAAGTCTAATGTCCCAAAGCCTTTATGTATTTGAAGTTTATATAGGATTTTTATGTTTAAAGTACTAACTGACAAATCATTTTCTTCATTTGCAGTTATATCATGGGGTTTGTGAGCAAGGAAACAGAGCGTTCCCTGCTGAAGGACAAAGAGCCGGGGACTTTCTTGTTGCGTTTCAGTGAGAGCCACCTCGGAGGGATCACCTTCACATGGGTCGACCGCGGGGACAATGGTGAGGAAAACCTTTGACTTCTTATTTTATTGTATTTTAGATTGATTTAAAATGTTCTTATATTTTTATAGGAGAGGTCAAATTCAACTCAGTGGAACCATACACTAAAAACAGACTCACAGCTTTGCCGTTTGCGGACATCATTCGAGATTACAAAGTGATCTCAGATGGCGTGGTGCCAGAAAACCCTCTCAAGTTCCTCTATCCAGACATCCCCAAAGACGAGGCCTTTGGACGACTTTACAACAGCCAGCCCAGCAAAGGTAAGATATTAGAAGAAAGCTTTGATGATGTTACTGTAAATCTAATTAGTAAAAGTAACTTTAAAGAATGCTGCCCAGTCTAAGTACCTCAGTAGTCACCAAATGTGTTTGTATATTTAAGTACAGGCCTTGACATTAACACTAGCCAACTTGCCAAACACTGATAGATTTCAATTCTAGCTGGTAACACTTTTATTCTCACTCGCCACTTTGGCCAGTTGTGTTTTATGTATACATACTGTAGTTTAACTTAAGAAGTTTACCTATGTTGTAGTGGTTCATTAAAATAAAAATATATGAAATACAATGAAAACACAGATTACCATGACCAAATGCAAAAAGACTGAATTATTTTTTGGCTAGTAACTTTTCAAAAGGACTAGCCACAGTAACCAGTGAGCAAAAAGATTAACGTCAAGCCCTGTTAAGTAGCAGTATATACTGTAGTAATTGGAGGTAATTGTAGGATCACTGTACAGTAAATGTTCTTTTAATTCATAATCAGATAACGTCGGTCGACTTATACATGAAAAACATTTTCAAATAGATTTTGATTTGACTTGTTCACAGATTTTGAGTCTTCTAAACATCTCTGGTTTGAAAAGTGTAAGGACTGATAAGTAGCTCAATACAGTAGTAGTGGTTCTAGTAGTAGTAGTAGTAGTAGTAGTAGTAGTAGTAGTAGTAGTAGTAGTAGTAGTAGTAGTAGTAGTAGTCGTAGTCGTAGTCGTAGTTGTCGTAGTAACAAGATTTTACCAAAAATACTGTTGTTTTGTGTTTTCAGTTCATCCCTATATCCCGTCCACACTCATCCCCATCTCTGAAATGCGGTAAGTTTTTAAGAATTACCATGAGCAAGCTTTTTGCTGATGCTATATTATGCTATAAGTTTTTCTGTATTATAACTTGTACAATGTTCATTATAACCACTGGACCCTTCATTAGTTAAACATTGCATTTACAAACACTAGTATTTCTTCTTTTACATTTTGCCTTTGTATATTTCTCTGTATTCAGCACCAGTTCCAGTGTGATTAGTACTCCGCCTCCATCGCAGTCTCCTGAACCTCCGATGACTCCAGGAGAGTTTGACATGCTCAGTGAACACCTGTGTTTTGACATTGACACCGTAAGTGAACTCAAACACAAATGTGGCTGCAGAAGATACTTATAGATTAAATGTATTTACTACACTACCACAGATAGGAGAGGGACTGCTCAACTATTTCTTTATATAATAGTCACAAAAAGTTAGGGATATTTGACTTGTGAAATCTAGAAAAAAATGTAAATGTTCATGCCATATTACAGCCAGTGGCAGATTTAGAGATTTGGGGGCTCAAGGCGGACATGGGCAGGGGGCCCTCTGTATTTGGTGCTTTTTAAGTCCTACCTGAAAATGTTATATTTTGGAATTTTGGTTTAGACCTGGTTTAGTCTTGGTTTTTACCTGGTTTAGTACTATTTAAGTCTAATTTTTGTCTAATGAAATGGGACTGAGGAAGACAATATTTGAGTTGAAGAAGTGGCACCACCAAAAAAAGTAGAGCACCATATTGTCATGATCTGTTGTTTCCTTGTTTTTTGTTATGTTCTGTGACCACTTGTGTTTCTGTTTGACTTCCTGTTGTTTCGTGAGTGCGTGTGTAGAGTGATAGATCATAGTTATCATATTTTTTTCTTTTCTTTTGTTTTACAGATGGCTTCACCCTAGTCAGGGTAAAAACCACAGGAAGTCCCTTAGATCTTAAACTGATTACACCCTTCAAGAATAAATGTCATGATGGAGTTTTAAATGTTCAATGTTTGTATTGCATGTATTGATTGTAGTATGTTTTTATGTGAAATGTGAGTTAAATATATTTGACATATTTTGTACTTTGTACCATTAAATATACATTTTTAATCTGAAGGTATTTTTGCTTCTATTTTTTCCCCAATTGTTGTGTTATTTCAGATCACAGAGCAAATTCATTCTAATAATTTTACTACCACCTTTATAAACGTAGGCTATATTTGAACATGTTTTGCCATTTCATAACTAGGCCCCATACGTCTGCCCCATACGTCTGCCCCATACGTCTGCTCCATATGTCTGCTACAACTGTCACCAACGGGCACCTTAATTAGACATTGTGTAATTTCTAAGGGTTTTAATATTGTTAATGAGCAATTAAGAGGCCCCCTCCCCAAACCATGACAAACATGGGAAGGGTCTATTTGACTTTTTTGATTTGTCTGGATGTTTGTGAAGAATATTTTTGCCAAATTTAGAAAATTCCCTAAAACTACATTATTCTTTCAGTCTATAGGGGGCGCTATAGAGGTAACTGCCATCATATTAGTCAGATGTGTTCAGGGCCGGGGGGTCATTAGGTATTTCAGGTTAGA
>JAVQKC010164334.1:0-16017 GCA_036025475.1 Philypnodon macrostomus
ATATATATATATATATATATTTATATTTATAGTTTATATGGTGTAGCCTGGTTTAGTCTATGTGTTGTCATAATTGAGTAATTTAGTTATTGTATTGTTTACCCCTATTTGGATCTGATTTAGGATAACTAAAAAAAATAACATACTGGAAGTGTGTTTGCTTGTTCAAGTCATAACTTCGGCATGTCAGTAATTTTTGGCCCACAATAACTGAACATATATCATCAGCATTGTTGATTATTTTCACCCTGTGGTCTAAATGATGTTTCCATGGCATTCACTAGATAATACAATAATATAATAATAACAGTTGATGTAACATTGTGATGATGGTGTTTCCAATACTTTTAGGTGAAATACTGTATATTGATTATGGAATTAACATACAAAAACTAGACTATAACAATATTGGGTATCCAGTCATTTCAACACAATGCACACCAAAGTATTTCCAATGTGCTTTTTGCTGTATAGGAAATCCATAATTATAATTGTTTGCCACACATAGGTTCCAGAATTGTATGCTGTGCCCAGCTAAAGGCCCACCAATTGAAATGGACATAAAGCCATTTCACATCTAGAAATATTGTCTGTTCTCCACAGCACTTTAAAGTCTATTATTTGGTCCTATTCAGTGTTTGTTCAAAGTATAGGTCTACTGCAACTTTGGCTTAAAGTATAGGGTTAGTGTGAAACACATTTCAACTGTGATTCAGGTTCAAATATGCAATTTTCAAATAGGAAAAGTAATGAGGCCTACTTCTATACCACTCAGCACTTTTATCATTTTTCAAGTAAAGCGTCTGTCTCTCACAGGAGAAATTCAGGTGCTGAAGGGGGATGATCATAAAGCAACATTTGTCTCGCGTTAAGTTTTGATATGTGCGTGCTTGCTTGTGTTCCTCTTTTTAAAGAATTACAAGCTCACTAAAGCAAAAAAGCATTATATAGTGTGCCCAGCCAACCACTTAAGATATCTTTGAAGATGAATCAATCACTATATTATGGTGAAAGTCCACGAGGTGCCTGGCTCATGATCGAACACTATACGTCTGCACTTCATAGCAGTCTAGAGGCGCATTGATGCTCTGATTGATCGGCGAATGGAAGTGACTGGAAAGAAGAAAAGGATTAAGCTTGTCAAATGCAGTCGATATTGTCAGGCCCGGTGGTCAAAATGTTTGCAGTAAATCTCAAATAGTGTCTGCAAAGCTAAAAAAGAAAAACACAGCCTAAAAAATTACTTTGCTTCAGAGGACTTCTATCGCCTTGGATCCTCGACTCAAACTGACAGTAAATATGAAGCAGTGTGAGTGAGATTTAGGAGATTAGCAATGATTTTAACTTCAAAAAGACTGCTTCTATTATTTAGAGAGGGGCATCAAAACAGAACAGATTCAGATGTGCTAATTGTTGGTTTCTGTTGATATCAAACTTTTCCATAGAGGACAGAATAACCATAAGCTGTGCTCAGTAATTTTATTGTAGCGTTAAATATAATATACTATCATATAATAATAATAATAATAATAATAATAATAATAATATTAAGTAGAAATTATTCTCCCATGGAAGAATAAAAAGTATTTCAAGGAAAAATGATATATATAAAATCATGTCAAACATCCATCCATCTTCTTCCGCTTATCTGGGGTCGGGTTGTAGAGGCTGCAGTCTAAGTAGATATGCCCAGACTTCCCGACTCCCCAGACACTTCATCCAGCTCTTCCGGGGGGACTCCATGGCGTTCTCAGGCCAGCTGAGAGATATAATACCTCCAGTCTGTCCTAGGTCTTCCCCGGGGTCCCCTCCCAGTGGGATATGCTCGGAACACCTCCCAATGAAAGCGTCGAGGGGACATCCGAAACAGATCCCTGAGCCACCTCTTGATGTGAAGGAGCAGCGGCTCTACTCTGAGCTCCTCCCGAGTGACCGAGCTTCTCACCCTATCTCTAAGGGAGCGCCCAGCCACCCTGCGGAGGAAACTCTCAATCTTGTCCTTTTGGTCATTACCCAAAGCTCATAGGTGAGGGTAGGAGCTTAAATCGACCAGTAAATCGAGAGCTGAGCCCTCCATCACCACAACGGTCCGGTACACTGACCATATCACCACAACGGTCTGGTACGCCGACCACATCACCACAATGGTCCAGTACGCCGACCACATCACCACAACGGTCTGGTACGCCGACCACATCACCACAACGGTCCGGTACGCCGACCACTTCACCACAAGGGTCCGGTACACCAACCACATCACCACAATGGTCCGGTACACTGACCATATCACCACAACGGTCCGGTACACTGACCCTATCACCACAACGGTCCGGTACACTGACCATATCACCACAATGGTCTGGTACGCTGACCACATCACCACAATGGTCCGGTACGCCGACCACATCACCACAACGGTCCGGTACGCCGACCACATCACCACAACGGTCGGGTACGCTGACCACATCACCACAACGGTCCGGTTCACCGACCACATCACTGCAGAGGCTGCACCGATCCACCTGTCAATCTCACACTCCATCCTTCTCTCACTCATGAACAAGAGCCCGAGATACTTGAAATCCTCCACTTGAGGCAGGACTCATTAGTATTCTAAAACAAAGCACACAAAAAGTCACATTATTGCATATTTACCACATGACATAAGCTAAGGCTTGGATAACACAAATGTCCAAATCTTCTCACTTTTTCAAAACTTTTGCCACCAGTACCTGACAGTGATGTACAGAGGTGTATTGGTAAAAAGCTGTACTCAAGTAAGAATAATGTTACTTCATATTCAAATTACTAAAGTTAAAGTATCATACATTAAAAAACTATTTGGAAGTTCAATATATTCAAAAAGTTACTACAAGTAACTGAGTAAATATAACTCATTACTACCCACTACAAGTTGTCTTTCTGTCTCTTCTAGTTGAATGTTTGGTTTCTTGACAGCTCTGGTATTAAGTGCTGCTCTATTTGAAAGAATTGTATGCATAAGTCAAAGAATCAAATCCTTTTCTGGCACTGGGATATTGGAAACAGTAACAGCTGATATGCACGCATCAACCAGAGCTCAGCTTTGGGCTTAGTGTATTCACTGCACCAATACTACCTACCGTTATTTACACAGGGTTTTTCTTTTATGGAAAAATCAAGAGGTGATTGATTCGGGTTATAATGTGACTGTGAGCGAGCACCAAGCAGCGTTTTGCAGCACCGGGGTTAACAGAAAACACTAACTTCCATAACAAAGCTATGGAGATAAATCACAGTTATCCTGACAGCGCTGACAGCAGTTTAAGCCACGGCAATCATTGGAAGCACCTCGGGAGCCCCCTGTGCTACGTTTTGCAAAATGTCATAAAGAAGAAGTAGAGAGGAGGTGGGCTGATGAAACGTGTGAGGGGTTGGGTGGTCTAGTGAGAGATGGTCATATCAAGTCACTATGCAGGTGATTTTTACTTTAACATCCAAAAGCAGCAAATTGTGTTGACAAATAAAGGTAATAAATGGTTGGAGGGGCCACTGTTTCCTGGTGTAATGGGCCGACAGGTAGACAAAAAATAAAGTAAAAACACTCAAATGTTGGGCAGGGAAAAGAGGTCAAAAAATGTCAAAGGTTAACTAAATCCAACTCCCAACATAACCAGACAGAACATAAAACAACTAACCTAACAAGGAACAAACTGGCTGATCAGACCAGGACACAAATGGGGGGTCACAAAGTCTACACAATAATACATTAGACAATAAAGTAAATAAGATTAAATATGGGGGTTACAATTAGCAAATTAACAAAATAAATAATACTAGGAGATTCAAAACAAATATCTAACAAAACAGATAAATAAATAACTAAATAAACAACAAATAAACTAAACCTCCCTTCGAACATGGCTGCTGTGGTTCAGGCCCAGGCGGTGTCAGAGGGTCATGCCCAGGTGAGTTAGAGGTTCACACCCATGCCAGTCAGAGGGGCTGGCAGCAGGTCAGCTCAAGTTTATTGTGGGGCAAGGGCAGCCATCACACCTGGGTTCTTCTTTACACACAGCATTCACTCACTGGCATTTTATATCCAACAATCAAAGCCACATTTACAGTTGAGTGGCTAATTCATTCACACCACATTCACACACTGGTGGTGGTAAGTTACCTCCAAACATACATCGGAAAGGGGGTGTCTTTACAATTGTCCAAAGATTCACGGCTGACACCACTATTGAAAAAATACTTACTCAATCTGGAAGCATGTGATTATGCTTTTACCAGATTGTAAATCATAATCTTTACTGTTTGTTGGCCTCTTGTTGGTGCAAGTGCTTTTACATAACTATCCCATAGCAGTAGGCAAATTGTGTTGACGAATAAAGGTAATAAAGGAGGCGCGCAGGTTGGAGGGGCGACTGGTCCCTGGTGGATGCTCCTTCACACACAGCATTCACTCACCAGCTCAACCCTAGCCCAGATTATGGTGTTTGCTTTTATCTGTCAGAAATCAATATTTCAAACGTCCGATAAAAGAGGAAATTGAACTGGGAATAGACTGAAGTGCTGTAAAAGTACAAAGCACAATTATCAAAAAGCACTTAAACTAGCTAATAGGACACACATATTAAAAATGCTCAGCATGGATGTTTCACAGGAGCTGATGCTGTAGTCTATAGTCCCTGCTGTAGCCTGGGCTGTGTCTTGATCACATTGTCCTTCTGGATTCAGTCACAGTGATCAATGCACTCAGGCTTGTATATGGACCCCCGGAGGCTGCACTATCTGAGCTTTTACACATTGACTTTAGGTGTGTTTGGCCATTTTTGTCCTTATTGGGAAGTACATTACAGCTTTAATCGTGTAGCAATGTAACTGTTGTAAGCAATGCATAGTCTGTCTGAGCTCAGCAGTGGCACAGGAGATAGAGTGGGGTGCCCACTTCATACTGCCACTGTGTCCTTGGGCAAAGCACCTCACCAACCTTGCCCAAGTATGAAATTGATTGTGGTGGTGTGTTTGGTGGTGGTCAGAGAGACTGTAGATGTGTTATGGCTTCCACGTCTCCCCCAGGTCTTGTTCACACGGAGACGGGTTTTGGTGAATCCGCTAAGGTATTTCATCGTTTAATCGTTACGTCCACACGGATCCGGCGTTTTGGGAGCCCGCCGTTTCTGTGTTTACAACCAATACGCCTCTTTTCTTATCTGACAATAACAACAAACATGGCACAGCCCAGTGTTTTCACGGCAGTGTCACGGTGCCACCAATGGGCATTAGTCTGTCTGTCCACACAGGTCCACACGGGTTTGGACAGATATTGTGGACAGATATTTTCTAAAACGATGCTGCATTTACGAGAAATGTTTTTGTCTCTGTGTGGACAGGGCCCCAGTCTGCCCCAGGGCAGCTGTGGCTAAAGAGGTAGCTTAAAGCCACCAGTATGAATTGTGACTGTGGAGTGAATGTGTAATGCACTCATCTGAAAAGCACACTGAGGACTAAGAAAAGTGCACAAATGGCAATTATTGGTCAGATAGACTAATGCCTAATACAGAGGGCATGCACTAGAAAGCATATTGTGTATTTAATAAGCCCTTACGCACAGAACATGAGAAAATAAAGCAGTGTGCATTTCCATTAAGTAAATGTAGGCTTTTACAGATATCCGGGAATCTTCAGATAAAGACATCCTATTACTGCCTGACATGATATGATACTCAGCCTATTCTTCTCCTCCATATCTAAATGCTCCTTCATTACAAAGCTGATCAATATGCCCTCCTGATTAAGTGGCATGAGAGACACTCATTTCATTTTCAAGCATTTTTCTCACAAATCGATGAGATTATACCCACAAATGACAGGCATTTTAAACAGACGCCAAAGGCTTAATCTCCTTCTATCTTGTTTTTGGCCAACACCACAAACAGAGCAATAGAGCAATCTTCACCTATACATCTTTACATACAAGCACATAGAAAACATTGACCGCACAATTCAGAATAAATCATGGATCTAGGTAATCACTGGCCCAATATAATTGCAGCTAGAGCTTTTAATCAGGAACGCAAGACCGACATTAAGTAAATGAGATTTTAAAGATTTAAGATGTTTAAAGACTTAATTTGCAGATATCTTTGATGCAATGTAGCACAGGGACTGTCTGTTGATTACTACATGGACGGTGATGTAAAACATGTTGAGATGAGATGCCAAAACTTCAAAAATATCACTGGGACACAGGTAACTATTATTAAAACAATGACTTTAAAAGAGTCCATTCAGTGCTACATCACACAGTATGGCATTTTGTGGCAGAAAATACAAAAACACCAGAAATGGCATAATTAGGGCCACAGGTTTTAATCATAATGCATCAGTTTTATATAGCTTTTCTCAACAAAAGATGCAAATACATTATTCATTCACACCCAGTGGTGGTAAGCTACTTGTGTAGCCACAGCTGCCCTGGGCCACATAACATTCTGCACCTATGGCCCCTCTGACCACCTCCAAACACCAATACATTCATTCATAGGCAATGTGTGTGTCTTGCCCAGGAACAGTATACATTCAGGCAGGGATTAGAACCGGCAACCCTCTGGTTACAAGGTGAGCTTCTACCCACTGCGCCACTGAGACCCGGTCTTTTCTCAGTTAGTTTCTCTGTTAATGCCTGTGGGTGAAATCTAGGTACTCCAACCATCACCCACCATCTGAAGTGGTGTTAGGGAAATTGGTCAACTGAGTTTGCCAGTGAGTGTGTGAAAATGACACTTGAGTTGACTCTAAATCTTATTTTACTTTACTGTCCATTAGGAAAAAGTAAAATGCACTCAGACATGTACAGAGGGGAACCTATAAGCTGCTTGATAATGAGCTACAAAATCTGCGTATGTGAATGCACTCATTTTACAATTACAAAGTCTTGTAGCAGAATGAAACAATAGCAGGAAACTAAAGTGGCATATTATCAAGTTTCTTTTATTATACAAGTGGAGGAAGTAAAGTGTTTCCCAGGCCGGAACTTATAGGAGTCCTCATCTCAAGGACGGGAAACATGGAAGGAGCTCTGGAGCATACATTTTTCCCAGTGCTGCCGAGAAATACAAACATTTCATGGGCTGACCCATTAAAGAGAGGCCACTCCAGTCACTTGAGGGAGTGCAATTAACCCACAGGGCAGTTTGTGCTGAATCCATACTTGTAAAAGAATGAAAACGCCCACTGCTCAGCTCCAGTTAGCTCTGTGTCCTTCAACTGGACGATTCAAATCACATTTTTGATATTTGCTTTATATGATCGAAAACTGAAGGAAAGATCGTAAGGGAAGTATCAAAGTCTTTACACTGCCTCGGGGGAACCCATCTGGGGCTTAACCTAATTTGCTGTGTTATTATCATTTGTGCTGGTGCATTTGATACTGAGGCCCCTCTGGGTTGAGCAAACACACGCCATGGACAAAAGTGTCACCTTAAACTGATATTTCACTTTTTTCACTCAACAGAGGTTCAAGAGCAAGCAATCTCCAACAGTAGCGAGCTGGCCTGGGGGACCCGTGCTCCCAAACACAGGCATACAATAAAGGGAGGCGCATTGATCGGTACCAAAAAAGTAACTTGGTGAAGTGACGTTTTAGATGAATGATGTTTTTGTCTTCCAAAGATTAAGCAGACTTTAAAGTTTCAACATTGTCATCTGGATTGTGGGAAAATTCAGCCGGCGGTTCAATAATTTCAAACATTATGAGACGTGGGATAATGCTGCTTGTGCACACTGTCTGGGCTCCTCTGAGGATAATTCATTAACTTATCTAATCCTCTCCTGTGATGCTGCAGCAGGAAAAAAAAGATGAAAAGCACTGCATATCAAAAACAACGATTTCTGAGCTCCCTGACGCAGCCCGATATCGCTGCTACTTCACATGTGTCTCAGAAAAAGGATGCTGCCATGGACCAAGCATGCAGACACAGTGTTAATGAGCGTGGAAATACATTTTGGGGAAGCTTATGGCCGCCGCGCACCTCTGTGGGATGAGAGAAGCTCAATAAAATATACACAGGAGGTCGAAACGGTAGGGAAATAAAAAAACCTTTTTGACAATGTTAAGCCGTGCAGCTGCTTTGAGGCAACTGAAGGGTTTTTATCAGCTCTTCAGATGTCGGATCATAGGGCGCAGCAAGCTTTCCAAGGGTAAGCAAAGTCAGAGCAGTCAGTACTGTACCAGCACATGTGGCTGTTATATACAGGTTAACATGAATCCACAGCATAAGTGGTTCATGGTTACATTTTAGAATATTTACATTTTTAAAATTTTATACTTTACACAGATTTTAAGGAATTCAAATGTATTATTATGCTAACACATTTTTGAGATGTTCATGTTGTTGACTTTTCGTGGAGTAACAGAAGGTGTTGGTGGGCAGTGTGTACTGACCTTGCTCTGAAACCATCGGAGGTTAATAACTGTGAGCACCTGGCCTTGCTCCACTCACAAAGACTTTCTGAAGCCGCCGTGTGATGTATGATGTAGCGATTGTTTGGACTGTGTATAAATTAAAAGAATGCAGTCTCGTTGACACAGTGAATGATGAAATAAGAGGCACTTTAGGTAATTCCTCTGATAAAGCGGGCTGACCTGGCGGACGATGATAGAATCAAAAGCACTCATGCAGGTCTCTGTCAGGATAATCTGTCTCGTCAGTCCATTAGGGTTGAGCACGGGGCTACAGTCTATGAGAGGCAGTGTGGAGATCTACAGCTCAGAGTGTTCAAGAATTATGAAGAGTATAAAAAAACAGTAACAGGAAAAACTATAGCTTTGCAAGGTACATTCCAGCTCCTCTTTTAGGACAATGTGGGTCAGTTGGCATAGTCTATCTTCACTGCAGAAACAACAGTTTGCAAGCCTGTTGATTAATGAATTCTTTTACCCAGTCTATATGTGTTCTGACTAGGCAAGAATACACTGGACATTCACTCATTCACTGAAATCCAGGGCTTTAAATTCATTTGGCATAGATTTTATGCCTACTGCCCTTCCTGAAGCAGCCCTTTTTGTCGCAGCCCTCTTTATACTGGTTTGGGACTGGCACAAGTACAATAGCTTGTGACCTCCCGTGGCTGGATTTATATACTATATACAAATTGTTTATATACTAGGGATGTACTGATATGAAATTTCCTGGCCGATACCGATATTATAATAATGTAATATTACCAATTTGGCCGATACTGATTCCGATACCAATATTTTGTAAACATGTCTACAAATGTAAATGTTATTAATCCATAATAATTATTTTGATTATATTTTGTCACCCTGAAGTTAGACAGTTCCAATGGTCTTTCCTTTTCTGTCTGTTTCTACTACATTAGACAATAGATTAACATCAGCCATCTGTAAAGGCCGATACCGATAACAGTCAAAATTTTAAATATTGTCCGATACCGATGTTGAGCCGATATATCTGCGCATCACTAATCTATACCTCTGTAAAATAAACTATTGTAAAATCCCTCTTTGTGTATCCTGACATTGTCCTCTGCACATGTTCTAGTGAATGGATGGATGGCGCTCGGCATTAAAAATGATGATATTGCATCAAGGCGATAAATAAGTGAGTAAATATAGGGACAGGAAGCAGGATGACTGATGGCAGCACTCGCCTGGGCCCATTAGTTGTTGACAGCTATGCCGGGGAAGTAGTGGTCTAATCCTGTCTCATTACCACCGCACTTCCTCCATAGGACCTTTAATTCATTTCTTATACTTTGTCTGCCACTCGCCTCTGGTTTATTGCCATCTAACATGTGCACTATGAGGACTGATTTAGGGCTCTAATTGCGACCCCACAAATCAAAAAATATTTTTATTGATTGGCCCAGAATTGTCCAACCCTTTCTTCTATGTTCATGATTGGCTGGTATTTACTGATTGTATTGTACTAACTTCAAAATCAATCTGTGGCCACAATCAGAGTGGCTAAAAGAGTCAAGCTGCTCCTTCTCCATCAAATACTCTTCGAGGCATCACATTTATGCTGATGTTTGAATACGCCGCACTCGCTCTACATTCGGCCAACTAGAATTTATTGGATTCACTGGACTTTTATTTTGTAATTAAGTGTATTAAAATTGATTTGAGCTCTACAGTGGAGTATAAATTCAGGATACTGGGTTCTTATCGTTATTTAACAATTCCAACACGACATGACATGAAAGTTAAAATGCTAACTCCATACATGCTGTATATTTGCGTTAGACGTGACATTTTTCAATACTGTGTAGATCAGGGGTGTCCAACTCATTTTGGTCCGAGGGCTGCATTTGACCTAATTTGAAGTCAGAAAACATAATCTTTGGTATTTATGCTATGAGTCTAACTTTTAGTGCAGATAAACACAAGCATATTACTGTCCTACTGTCCTTTTACAAAATATATTATTTTTTCTTCTTTTTTTGTGCAATTTCAACACTGTGCCTCAGTTTAACATCCATTTGTCTAACTCTGCATTGTGCAATCCGACCGATCTGACCACAGTGATGTATAATGGTGCAAAACATAGAATTTTTTAGTGCATGAAATGATTTCACCTCCATTGTCCAAATCTGTGAAGTCATTCTGAGAAACTAAACTGACTCTACTCACCTGAAATCTTCAGGAACAGCTATTTTTAACATACAATTCAGAAGATGAAGTCGCTCCCTTCCTTCTGAATACATTCAATTTACATAAAAACTACATTACATGTCATGCATAACAAATAATAATAGTCCCAATCAAACTCCTGGCATTTGACACTCCTGGTAAATGTGTAATTTCACAGTCTTCTGTGTGTCTATGCAAGTTGCTGAGAAGGCATAACAAATTGGTAAAATGTTACTTCAAATGTATTAAAATCTTGAAAACTCAGATTAGGTACATGCCTTTTAAGGCCCTCTCTCCGCCTGCTGACCACACCCACTTCATCATCATCCCAAACCAGTGCAAAAGTATAAAAAGATAACAGTTAGCAGTGCTCTTCAGTACGTGTATCCCCATTGGCTCTTGTCACAAAAATGTTTTTCCTGATACTGACCCCATCTTTCACTCACCCTTTTGACTCAAGGTGACTTCCTGATACAAGGTGTGGTGGTGGATAACTATAGCATGCTTTGAGGGCAGTTGAGGTGCGTTAGTGTCTTGGGCTGAATCTCATGCAGTCACATTTCTTTAACGTCAGAGTGCCATAACACCTAGGAGGAGGAAAACAAAGCAACAACACGGACTAGGCAGACCTAATGCTGTGGCCGGTGGTGTCTGCAGTATCAAGTTTGAATGAGGAAGCAGGATGTGTGGAATAGTGTGTGTGATATGAGCCGGTGATGACAAGTGCTGATTTAGATTGAGGTGGACATAGATGTACAGAGAGCCCTGAGGGTTGCTCTACCTACTCACATGTTACCGTCAATGTCAGGATGAGACACTGAGACACAGGGAGATGAAAGGTAACCACTATATGAAACAGCACATTCAAACAATACAGCTGTTTTGTGTGAGTGTGAGTAACTAATTACTTTCATTGTGGAGAATCTGTCCAAGCAGTTTTGTGTCCATTATACTGGTCATTACATTCTTTGAAACATTGACTATTTTTCCTGAATCTTTGTAGAGATTGTAATACCTGAGAATGTTCGGAGCATTAAAGGCCAATTACATGCTTGCATAGAAGGGAGTGCTGTATTAAGGCTAAATTATGTCTGCTGAAAACACAGAGAAATATTTGTGTGCAGCTTATATATAAAGAACATAATTTTCATATATGATTAGTAATTATTTTTTATAAATTTTTCGCAGGCTCCAAAGACAGTTTATGATCACAAACTAGCTTTGAAAATGATTGACCATTACAGGAATATATACTTACATTTTAAAAAAGTATTCTCTGTCAGACAAAAAGCAGAATAAGGACTCAAAGTAGCGTGAGAGCACTGGCCTCCCATAATCTCAACTGCTGACATACACTCTGTAAGATCATTTTAAAACGCCAGGTCTGAAATGGGAATTTTTAAGCTCAGTCATTAAAATCTAAGAATTCAAATAACTTCTTCATTGAGATTTTTTATAGATTCCACATTACAGATGACCTTGAAAAGAAGCTAAAAGACATGCTAATGAAAGAGTGCTGGTCGGGATAGAGTTACAGGGGAGCTTTCGGTGATTGGACTGTTAGTGGAGGCACAAAGACAGAAGTGGCATGTTTTAGGGCTGAAACAAGGTGGATTTTATTTACTGCAGCAGTGGTTCTCAAACTGTGGTAGAAGCACTATCGGGGGTACATGGGCTGGTTTTAGTGCATGGAACTCAGAAGTCTTTTAGCTTGAGTCTTTATCAGTTTGATTAATGTTTTGTTCTGCTCTGGTAGGGGTCATTCTTTAGTCCTGATTTAGACCTGGTTCAGCAGTGGTTTAGTCCTCGTTTTAGTGCATTCTTGCATTATTCCATATTCTATTGTTTTTGATCATGGGTTAGTACTGATTTTGTTCAGTTGAATCAGTCAATATTTTCTGAGGTGGTACTTGGTGTAAAAATGTTCAGCAGCACGGGACCTTAAGAGTTTGTGGTTGTAGGCAAAGTGTCTGTTTTATAAAGACAACAATCACATGGCACACATTATCCTGTGACTACCAGCAGTGATTATTAGACCTGTGTCCTGCATGATGTTATCAGATGATCACATGATTCCCATTATTCTCTGACGATATCACCGCCTGTGATCTTCTGACGGAAAAAACATAATTATCCAAAGCAAACTCATTTGTAATCAACCCCGGATGAAACCATCTTTTACTGATTAAAAACTCCAACATACATTTTTGAACCACGTCCTGTTTGGTCTGTGTTACATCCCAGCATTCTTTGTGTTGCCACAATGAGTCTTACATCCTCAAATATTTATAGCACCTTTTAATAACTGCATTTTACCCTATCTTTTTTATATCTTCTAAAAGTCATCTCTGTTTTCTGTGGTGTCTATTGCCTCCAACAATTAGCCCTGAGAAGTGGAGGATTCGGTCACAGGCCACACTTTTATTGAATGCTAACAGCCAATTCCCTCTGGGGTCACTAGCACACAGCCGTGTAGGGACAATACAAAGACATAAAACAAAGACAAAAATAGTAGTGAGAGAAAAAAGGTCAACAAGGTCAAGAAAGTTAGCTCAGGTCCATTCACTCTCCACTGCATCTAAATGTCTATCTGCTGCTTTTTCTAGCTCATACCAAATGGACAGCACCCCGCCTTCTAACACCAACTCATCCCCATCTTCAGCCGTCTAGTCCATCAATAAATCCATCTGGGAGATCAATGCTGCAGCAAATCACTAAAAGTTATCAGCCGAACCCTGCCAAATCAGCAAACACAATCACTATGTAAATCCATCTTTGCTGGCTCACATTGTGTAGAACTGCTGTGCTCTGAGCCAAGCTGTTTTGTGAACTTATTTCAAAGAGTTTAGCATTCCTGCACAGGAAGAAGCCCTCTCATCAAAGTTTTGCCCTGCGAACATTATGAAATGTGGTGAAGCATGTTTGATGAAGATCAGCCATGGGCTGGTCATGTATATGTGGTGAAGCATGTTTGATAAAGATCAGCCATGGGCTGGTCATGTATATGCTTAGAATGAGCTCTGATGGTGACATCTGGGCTTGTGTCAGTCATGATGCTACGGGTACATCCCCCACCTTCCCCATGGCCGTGGGCAGCCTCTCCCCCCTCTACAGCAGACACTCTCCTCAGACAGCCTGGTCACCCCCGGCCAAAGCACAGGGACTCACAGTGATGAAATAAAGGTAGGCAGTTGTTCCTGCAGCCCCAGGGTCATTATTTAAAAAGTGACAGAGACTCAGTGAGTGAACGTGAGAGAAGTGAGGAGGGAGGGCAGAAAAACAAGTGGATCCACAGTGAGGATAGAGTCACGAGCTGAACTGGGGGCTCTTGTGCAGGTGTATTGTCCAGTGGAGGAGCAGGCTGCTGGGAGACAAATGAATCCAGCAGGCATTTGGTACACACCGGAGATTGCTTATCGATCCAGATTGCAGTATTCAGGCCGGCCTGAGAGAGGGCTGAGAATTTTCTGAGGGAGTTAATAACCTGGCAGCTCAGCTGTCTTGTCCAATTCAGCGAAGGCAGAGGCCTAATCAGGGCTGGATTCCTCTTTCTGTCTGAGGAGGGGCCTCTGAATCTCCACAGCCCGCCCTCACAGCTCCTCATTTCCACTCCATCGGAGCTCTGAAAGTGATTGAAATGACAGCCTATAGAAAGAGGCTAATCAAATTGTTTATTATCAGTCTGAATCAATATGTATGGATTGTTAAAACATCAAAGTCAGCCCCTGGAAAAGTAATAGTGGCCGGCTGGCAGCAGCTGCTCAGCCAGGGCTGGGTCCCTGGGAGCCCGGCTCCATTTAAAGTGACTTTCACTCTTACTTAAGTCCTGCTGACCCGACGAGGTCAGCTGGCTGAAGGGGATGTACACGCTTGAGCTCCAACGCTGCTGCATAAAAGCCCTCAGCTCTTCCCTGCAGCGACGCTAACACATGTCGCCCTGATAAACAATCCATCAAACAAATAAATGGGTCTCGTTCCAGTGAGATAAAGCCCATCACTCACCTACCCTGCTTCGAGCAATATTTTGGACTACTGGTCATTGGCTTCTTCCAATTCAATATTTTAAACTGCTTATTTTCCCTGAACCCAACTCTCCTCTTCAAGAAGCAGTGTGGATTGCAAATGAGCTCAGGCTGATGAATGAGTTAGCTGAAAGGATCAAATTGCTTTGAGATGGACATTGTAGTTGGTTTCAGACTGCAAGACAAGCTGGCATGGAAGATTGATGGAGAGCCATTGTCCATTCATTGGTACGACTGTGACACCTGATGTTTGGATGGAGTCTGCACTTCTGACATCACACAAACACGGTCACAGAGCACACGTGATACGATCATTATACACGGAATGATATCTATCGCTTTGGTACAGCAAAAACATGGATCTCATTCCTACAACTTTAGACTAGTGTTCAATAATTGAATCTCAAACTTAATGAAAAATCTCAATACCATTTTCACTGCCACAGATTTTATTGATGGTTCAGAGGTTGCAGAGTGCATTTTCAGGTGCAATGCTATTAACTGGGGAAGGGTTTCATTTTTAAGGTATTCAGTATTCAGTTACTTAGTCTTGTTTTTTGACAACCCTAATTGGGACATAGTCAAACTGATCACTGAGTTCTGTGTTTTCTACAGAGTTTTCCGTAGAAACCAGAAAAGGTCAAAGAATACACTAATCTTTATCCATGTAGGAAGAAGGCCTTCAAAATGGACATCCACTAGACTTGTTATAATCGGTCCCACTATAAGCCACAATAAAGCCAATATCATCCATCATACGTCAAATTTGTTTTGTCATTTTTCTTTGGGATTGAAGATAAGAGCTGGAGGCCATATTGATTTTATGAAAAACATGAGGCCAAGACTTCAGAAGTGGGATGTTTGCCTGTGTTATCAATAATTGCTCTAATAACCATGTCAGACTGCAAGAAAACACACACACACACACACACACACACACACACACACACACACACACACACACACACACACACAGAGACACTTAGGAAGCAAAAGCGAAGATATGAGGTTAATAGCTCTTTGGAGGATTTTCATAAATTATTTTACCTCATTATATGGATCCAAAGAGGACAGACCAAGTACTACCCTACCACTGGGGAATGTGTATTTGTTTCTGTAATGTACAAAAAATACACACATTTTTGTATATAACTGATCATATTTGCTCTAAATGGTATAGAGAAGTTGAAAAGGGTTTAAGAACTCATAAAGAAAATAAGTTGCAATATGCAGTTTGTGGAAAACATTTTCATTTGGTTGTGATTTCAAAATCAAATAACAGACATTTTTGCTCTCTGAACTTTTTAGAGACACTACTACTACTACTACTACTACTACTACTACTACTAC
>JAVQKC010164371.1:0-27194 GCA_036025475.1 Philypnodon macrostomus
AAACAACTGAAAATACGCCTTATATTCTAGTTTCTTCAAAGTAGCACCTTTTGCTCTGATTACTGCTTTGTACACACTCTGCATTCTCTTGATGAGCTTCAAGAGGTAGTCACCTGAAATGGAGGCAGCAGTCTAAGCAGGGAACTCCCACCTTCGACTACTGCCCAATCCACACTGCACCAGCCCTTGATGGTACCTCTCGCGGGTGGTGGGTCCACGGGAGGGCCTGACAGCGTGTGCACAGGTGGGGACTCGAACCACCGACCCTCCGGTTGAAGGGCGAGCATCTACCCACTGCACCACCGTTGCGGCTAGCTAATATTGTACAACTTTATATTTCTAAGTAAAGTACCATGACATATTCAATGTATGCAAATGTGTGTTTTCCCTGTGTTACCATGGGTTGTCTCCGGGTAATTTGGCTTCCAAAAGCGTGTTAGGAGAATCGGTAGTTTCAGATTATGAGTGAATGACAATGCCAATCTTTGAATCTAGAAGAAGAAGCTAAGTTGTAAGAAAATTATATTGGACAAAACATTCAGCAGTATCTTATTTGTGTGAGGGGATATGATGTCAGAATAATAATAAACAAAGAACATATAGCCTATTAAACCAGGGCAGGTCTATTCTCTGCAGATGACTGAGACTGAGCCCCACAATCAATACACATTAGTGCTGCTGTTGCTCCAGGGTCAGACATGCACACACAGCATTTTACATGTGGACTCTCATTGTTCTTTTAAACCAATCTCAGACCAATAGAAAACAGCACTAAATGTGGTATTCTCCATTTACACCCATTTTTTGTTGATCACAGCACATTTTTTAACCTGTTTGCAAGCATTAACACATGAAACAAGACTAGAATATTAACTGTTAAACTTCCACAAGAATCAAGGCGTGTGATTTTTAAGGTAAGCAGGTTTTTACCATATATTTTGTTTAGTGCAGAGGGTATATTGTTGTCTAAAAATTGCACAGTCTATAATTGTGTCCATTCCAATTGCAATTTTAATTTGATTGTGATTAAATGTGCTGTCCTAATGTCAATCAACATTAATTACTATATCTGAAAACATAGATTGTATTTCAGAATGTGGCTTCCATTGTTCTGACTGACATTGTAGACAAATTGCTTAAGGTCTGAGTATTTTAGAAATTGTGTATTTGCATGCTCTGCTCAGATTGTTGTTTTAAACAGTGTGGGTAAGAGTGGCCTATCCCAGAGCCAGTACAATCCTCTGCTGTCTCCACAGCGCTCCTCTCTGTCCTTTGTTGTTGCTGGGAGCCTTTCCCCCTTCAGAGCAGTGTCCTAGAAAACCAGGAGAATCGTCTGGCATTATGAAAAATTCTGGGAAAGTCATAAGCAAGGCATTGAAAATGTGGAATCTTTGGAAATGCTTTTACTGGACAATTCTCATGCACACATGCGTCACATTTCTCTGTGTGAGTGCTGGTTTGAAAAAGATGCAATATGTTCAAGGAGCGGCAGTTATGTGGGCAAAAATCCCTTGTTGGTCCGAGATGAGAAAAAGCAAAATGATGTCTTTCAGGCAATTGTTACATAAGGGTCTGCATAAGTCTATCTGAATGCAAAACATGTAAGCATATGGGCTACAGCAGCAAAAGACCATATGTCATTGGCCACTTTATCTGCCTAAATAAGTGGCCAGCCATGTTATGTCCGCTTTGTTGTCCTCTAATTTTGTCTCTGACCGTATGGTTCTATACTGTGTGTTCATATCCCATCATGGCTCCGGAGGGATCTGGTTATAAATGGCCACGGAGGCTTTAGAGAAAGAAGAAATGCTCTTGTGTGAATGGAGTGACCGTGAATCTATTGAAAAGCAGACAGTGAAGGCAGTGCAGTGCATTCAGGGAGCGCTTTGGCCTGGGTGCAGCTGTGAGGAGGGAGGCTGCGGGCTCAATGTGTGACGTGTCAGTGGTGTCTTGGTTATTTATTTTTACTGATTCTGGCTGGTACCGGTTCAGGCTATTTCAGACATGAGTGGTGAATCTCCACTGGGTAAAGCTAAATTGAGCAACACTCAATGATGAGGTGAAATAAAATATTTCATTATTAATCAGGTGAAATGTTAAAGACCTTCCTTTCTGGCCCGGTTGAGTCATGGCGTTATTAAGATTATATTGAAATGTCAGCCATGTCACTGTCAGTGTGAATTGGTCTGGCTGTGGGACCCCGTTTATCCCTGACCTGCTCTTAAAGGTGGAATCTGGAGGTTTCCTAAAATTGACTATCTGACCCTGCTCTATGATGTAAAGTAGGTAATCTGTAGTAATTATTATTTTACTTTAGTTCTTTCCCACTACATCAACATCAAATCAGAGTTTGTTAGCCAAGTAACTTTAACACGATAACTGAAAAACTAATTGCCAGATCAGTTTCAACATTTGCACACAGGTACATACCATAAAGATGCAGAACTGTATCGATTTGGGTACTTCTACGATGAATATTAATTAATAAATTACTGGCCAAAATTGTGAACGCAATAACTCGAAAAGACTTTGCTGGATCTTTTTCAACTTATACACAGGTACATATCATGAAGACACTGAACTTGATTTAGTTTGGTACTTCTACGATATGATAATTAAATAATTAACAAATTAATGCTTAACAATATAAAATCACACAAAGTCTGATTAAGGTGCCCGTTGGCGTTGTTTTGACGATATGCACCTCAATAACGAAATACTGTATAAACTGTGTGATATGTTGAATATAGATATTGTTGTCAGAATGTCCCATTTCTCCTTAACTTTACCTGAAGTGTACCCCACTTATGACCTGTAGTTGCTGGAATAGGCTCCAATCACCCACCTAAACTAAAAATAGAACATGTGGAATAGTGACCCCCCCTACTGTTAACACGTTCGTCTTTCATAACTGTTTACTCTCAAAGTCCATCGTCTGCTTTCACTCGGAGAGAAGCAACTGATCACCTATGGCCCAGAACTGTCACTTCAGTATATTCAAGGGCACCATTCAAAAGACTGAGGACCATCTATCCAGAGGAGACTACTTTGGTCTTTAAGCGCCATTGTAGATGGATAGACATTTCATGCAAAGCGGTCTCTGGACAAACCTGGACTACACTGTGAAGAGGTGAAAGGGATCGTTCTGGCTTTGTCTTAATATTGGAACATGAAAGATAGGCCTACACTAGGTATCTCTGGTTATAAAAATAGTATTTTAATAATGTACTTTTAATTATTTCATAATTCAGACTATAGCTGTAAGATATTAAAAAAACATTATCACCATGTTGATCAATATTTTTAAATTTGAATTTAAATTTTTAAGCTATTTAAACTAGTAAATAATTACTTAAACAGGCAATGTGGGACTAGATTAAGAAAATCAATACTAAAATATAACACATTTAGTCACAACACATTTTCATTCAAGGCTCTAATAGGGAAGAATATTTTAACAGGGTAAAGCTACGCATTAAGGACCATTTTGATTTATGATATTTTGTGATTTATGGTGCTGTACTTATTCAGATAACAATTGCTATTTGCTCTTGGAGATGCAGACACATTATGGATATACTGTATAATCCTGTGTATTTGTGGTCCTTAGTATTATATCCTTGGGTCTAGTAGTATTTTACTTTTGAAAGTGTAGTGATAATTCAATAACTCTATTCCATCTATTTTCTGGTCGTTCCAATCAAATGAAAGCTACAGAAGCCATACACTGTGAATGTTTGTTAGCTCAGTAGTGGCTCAGGTTTTTGCTAGCTGATCTAAAAATAGAGTTGCAGATTTTTCCTAATATGAAGTACAGTATTCTATTTGTAGCATATATCTTTTACTGATAATTTGATTGAGAGACATGCCTGTCTCACAGATGCAGTAGCATTATTGGTAGTGGCTGGTAGCAGAAGGTCAGGATGGATGCAGTGTTGACATGGAAACGTGTGAATGATGCTGGGATGGGGGGCTAAATTGAGTCTTTGTGGGTGCAGCAGCTGTCACCTAAAGGACGTCCCGCGGTGGGTGACAGCGAGGGGCGGTCTTAATGAGGAGCACACGCACATGGGGCTTCCTGGGTAGTTTCCATTCATCTGGGGCCAACCTGGAAAGGCACAGTGGATACCTCTGTTGGGTTTTTGAAACACAGAAAGGGTTGGATACTACTTTTTCATTTTACTCAAGACAATTCTTCTTATAAAAAGTTTAATTGGATTTTGAATTCATTTGAATTTCTATGGAGCCTAAACAAGCTGATAAATGGTGTTTCTGGTCTGCAGTGGTCAGTAGCTATAGTACCAACATCCAGACGATTCATTTACTGTAGCAATTAGCATACCTATTCAGTCATTCACACACCGGAAGCTTCTCTTCTTCAAGGTATATACAAAATTAGATATCCCTTAGGTTGGCAAATATTATTTTCATCACTAGTATATAAAAAAATAATATTACAGCACTGGACAAATTTGATAATTAATGAGATCTTACTTAAATATTGAGAAATCTATGTCAGTAGACGGTAACAAAGGACAGTTTGGAGGAAGGTTTTTGAAGCCCTGCAGCCTACCTAACCAGCCCAAGTCAGATGTGTCTGTAGCTCTGTAGGCACCTGAAGGTCTAGGTGAATGTGAGAGTGAATGCGTTGTCCTTATCTCCTCTTCGTGTCCTACTTAACAAGTTAACTTTAGAAAATGTAACTGATGACCTTGATGCTAATAATAAGAGTAATGTTTGCCGTCTAAAATTGAATGATTTTAGTTTGCTTCCTCCCCTATTAAAATGAATGTGCATCAATACATCATTTGTGTGGAAGGATCTATCATTTCAAAACTTCAAAACAAATGCTACTATTTACAACAACTACCCCATACATGTGTTCCTAACGGTATGGATGACCTAAAATAAGCTGTATTTTGCTGGTATGGCTTCCTTTAGTCCTGGTCACTAGGTGATGGCGAAACAGTGGCGTCTCTGGTAGTCTGCAGTAGGCCCATATAGTGCAGTGGGCTGAGCGGTACAGAGGGCTGTCCCAGTGGAGCAGTGGGATTATTGGATTGTGCCTGACACGCCTTGATTTTGTGTGTTCAGCCCAGTGTCCCTCACCAGCTGCTGCACATCTTCCAACAGCCATTGGAGCAATATAGAGAGAACGGTGGGGTTTGGATGGTTAAACAAAACTCAAGCATTATCAGCTGACTTTCAATCAATGTCTAAAAATGTTCTAACACTATATTTTTTGGGTTTGTGAATGAGTGGAAAGACATTTAAACTTTTCACACCAAGTACCACCTCCAGTTTATTGAGTTTATTGCCTAAATCAAGGACTACAACCAGGAATACATTTGATCTAAACAAGGACTAAATCAGGACTAAACTTGCAATAAACAGTGTCTAAAACTAAACCAGGATTAAACCCAATCAGCAAATGAACCTGGGCCAGTACTAGTTTCTGTCTGAACAAGGACTACATCAGTAGTAAACCACTGTAGTACAGTTGTGGCTACAGTGGTTTCCTACCACCACCACCACCACCACGAGTCAACAAGCACTAGCACTTGGGTGTCTTTAAAAGAATGATACAAATGCAATTGACTCTGCAATAATAAGGTATGCTGTACTTGTCAATACCTAAAGCCTACCATTTCACGCCATGTTGTATACAGTCCAGTTAACTCAATACGGCAGCGTGTGGCGTTTAGGTCATCATTGATGAGCGAGAATAAGCCTTGCTGACAGGAAGTGTGTGCTTCCTCTGTGGGGGGTATATGTTTGGGCCTGTCCCAGAGCTCTGTACAGGATTAAAGGATCAGCCTGATAATTTCTCTCTTCATCTCTCCCCATCTCCCTGGCTCCCTGGGGATTCATTTTGCAGATCGGCAGATCTGCATTGTGGATTGTTGTTTCTATGAAGTCTTGGTCATAGCTTATGCAACATGCAATTTTATGGATCAAAGTAGAATACATGTACAGCATGTCACCTGTCACCCACTATCAGGTCCAATGATGAAGAGATAATCTGTCCCTTCACCTGTCAGTGGTCAAAAGCTTATGCCTAATTGGTGTCATATTTCACATGCAACTACTGCAACTTTTACTTGCATAATGAACAGTGTGCCGATGTATATGCCAGACACTTAGCAGTCAGTGTTGTTTTTCAGTTAGGGCAATTCATAGAAGGCTGTGTAAGTGAAACCGTGAGCTCTTCTTGGTAAGGTGGAGCGCACATTAGTGGTGGGATTGGATGTCCAAAGATCTTCCATTGGAGATATAGTGTTTTCTGGTAGATATCCTAAAAAACATTAATTCTTATCTAAATCTTGATTTTATTTTGACCAGAATGACTGAAAACTTGTGTAAGGTGTAAAACCCTTCTCTATCAATGGCTCACCTACTGATCTTTTATATCTATTCTGGTGAAACCACAACGGACAAAGAAGGTGCCTATATAAAAATGACTTTTCACAATGTGCTTCCTGTACTACCTTGTATAGTCTAGTGAATATTTCCAACCACCAACCCCCTAATCTTCTGTCCAGCCCTGTCCGCGTCATCAGCCGGGCCTGGCGCAGTGTTCGTGGGGTGGAATTACAGCTCGATTGTCTGGACTATGGAAGGGACGGATTTATTGGATACCCGATAGAGTGTTCTCTCCTTGCCCTGCACTCTCAGCAGCCTTCGAGGCCGGCTGCATTATACATGAGCTTGTGCCAGTGGGGCTCATGTTACCCCCGGTACATACAGTAGGCACGGATACAGTACACGGATTCAAACAAACACGAGCGCACACAAGGCAACCTGAACTCGAGTGGTGCCAGGAAATGTTAATTGGGCGTCCCACTCTTCCTGTTTATTCCGGGCTTGCTAAATCCAATATGAATGAACAATTAAACACCGATCAAACTGGCATGGATACTACAGCAGCAGGCTCCAAACATGAAAAGGTTCAGAGTTTCTCTTTACTCTGGGCATAATTCCTGCTTACAAAAGTCAAAATTTGTCTCTTTTTATGCTGACCACTTTCATGTCCAGATTTCAGGCCTCAACAATACCTGGTTTTCAAAATAGGCATCTTAACAAACCTTTTTCCTTTACTTTCTATAGTTATGTTTTAATTCATCTTCTATAACCCTAAAACAGAATATCAAAAAAGTTATTTATTAGACACATATATGCAAAATTTATTGGGGACACCTCAAGTATTGAAAAAAATGTATTTTATTTTTTTCTCAATACCACTAAGGTACTGTTATTCGGTACCCAGACCTAGTTCTCAAACCACCATGCACCTCTGCCTGCTGCAGGTGGTGGTGGACTTTTAGAGAATTACCACTGTTTCCATCTTCATAGCTGTGGGCCCTCACCTAGAAAGGGGGTAATGAGCTCTACCTCTGGTCAATGTTGAATTAGCCAGTGCAGATGACTGTGTGCATTTGCTAGACACCACTATTTTTAAATATTGTCAAATATTTTCTCTTACATCTGTATAGAATGAACATGGCATTTTAGCCTCATACTATCTGTTAGTGGTCGTCTGTTGTTATCTTGTGGCATTGTTAGCTTGTAGTTAACTTGAAATTTGCGCTGAGAGAAGATACATCCCTTCCTTAACCCTGTTGTCTTGTGTAACGCTGGAGGATTCAGATTAAGACTTCCTCTGGTGTGAGTGGCGGGAGGAGGACCCATTTGTGCTGTGTGTGTTATTGATGTGAGCTGAGGTTGTGCTGTGCCAGATGTTGAGCTCTCTCTGCTCCTGACACTGGTAATCCTACTGCTCTCAATGCTCTGTCACGATCTCACTGCTAAAGTCTCACTATATCACAACTGTAGCCCATGTGGTTACTCTTCACTTGATCAAACTGTAAAATGATAGCATGATAGCAATGATGGCAGTAGTTCAGTACGGTAATTAAAGCCCTCTACCTTGATACATTTATACTGTTGTTAAATCCTTGGGACACCTTATCCACTTTGTTTTTGTATGGTGAGGATGATGATGTGGTGTGTTTGGTAGTGATAGGAGATGGCTGCCACATCTGCCCCAGTCTGCCCCAGGTCAGGTGTGACAACAAAGGTTGCTTACTACCATCAGTGTGTGACTGTAGAATGAATGAATAAAGAATTTAGTTATAATGTGCTTTGGGTGTCCTGAAACTATTATAGGTGCTGATTTACTTGATTTTAACTTTGTCTTTCTTGTCGTCCAAAGGTGACATCGAGCACTCAGAGCGCCTCCTGTGTTAGAACAGCCCCTCTCTCTCTGTGGGCGGCCCATGCACACTCACGACACCATGGGTAGTTCCCCCGAGGTGCTGTCCTGGACGTCATGCCCCAGCCTGCTGGTGGGCAAGCTGAAGGAGGAGCTCAAGCTGTCCGTGGTGGGGGACGCCATCAAAAAATCCTCCAATACACAATCTCCACAAGCCCCGCCTGCCCCCAACCCTCCTCCTCAGATAATCACAGACCTGGCCCCGCCCACTCACCTGCCAATCCCACTGCAGATGCCCCAAGATGAGGAGATGCTGGTGGGCGTCAGTCCACAGAACGTAGCCCTGAGCGTGGACTCCACGCGAAGTGAAGGAGGCCATTTTGACAACAGTGTCCTCCAGCTGCAGGAGCATGAGGAGGTGTCACCCGGTTCCTGTGAGCATGGAGGAGGGGTGAGCGGGTCCGAGGAGCAGACAGGAGAAGGAGAGTGTCCCATGCACCAAGGGGAGGAGGGGAGGCAGCAGCACCCCCATCCGGACGATATCAAACTGCACTTCCAGAGAGCAGGCCCGGGGTCAGGGGGCTTCTTAGAGGGGCTGTTTGGGTGTCTGCGGCCCGTGTGGAACATCATCGGGAAAACTTACTCCACTGAGTACAAGCTGCAACAGCAAGGTCAGGGTTCACCACTTATGTCATTGTTTGAACTTTCTGGTGCAAGTGCGTTCACTAACGAAATAATGTAATAAATCAAATCACAACCAAATCATCTTGTATAAAAACAAAATCAAAGCTTGACTTCATGGTCTAATCCAACAGCTTCTGTTTCTTAACATGCTGAATTTGTCAGAATACATATATGCAATATATGTTTTGCTTTTAGAGCTTCAAGTTATAACGCATAAAGTAATTACCACCAATAATAGACAGGTCTTCTTATGACTGGGGTACACTGACAGAAAACCATTTACTCTCATTCATCCACTATGGGTCATTTAGGTTCACTGATAACAATGTACAGTACATATTCTATACATACAGTACTAGGCTAATGAATAATTGACAAGTCCCCTGTTTGCACCGTAAACCACAGCTCTTTCTGAGTTTCAGCTTCATAATGAGCTGAAAGAACACACTTGAGGTCAAGGTGACTGAAAATTGGACTTTTGTGGGACAGGACAGAGGGACACTGAAGTATCTCCAGTGCTAATGTTTCTGAGCGTAACTGAACCTCAGGCTGGAGCTATGTGTTTGAATGAGGTCAGGTCAGAGGTAGGCTCACCTCAGTCAGGACGTCCTGCTTCTGGACTAGACACACACACTTGAAATCTAAAAGATAATCATTCTGTGTTTGCTTTTCACACAGAAGACAATGATGCCCCCCCCCCCTATTTTCTATTTATCAAATAATCATAACATACAAAATATCATTCTGAGTGCACAAAACATCTAGCCTAGAAGCTGCAGAAAACCACACCAATTGTGGTTTTGGTTCTGAGTTTACCTAATAAGGTGGCCTGTGTGCTTAATACTGTGCAACTGCAGTACTATCTTTGTAATACTATAATATACAATACAGTTGAACATTGATTATATTATATATATTGGGATAATGATAGATTTATTGTTCGTGGTTTACAGACATGTGGGAGGTCCCATTTGAAGAGATCTCCGAGCTGCAGTGGCTGGGTAGCGGGGCACAAGGGGCAGTGTTTTTGGGCAAGTTCCGGTCAGAGGAGGTTGCCATCAAGAAAGTGCGTGAGCAGAAAGAGACGGACATCAAGCACCTGCGGAAACTCAAGCACCCCAACATCATCAGTTTCAAGTATGCTCATCTCTCAACTATATTAATCTACCTAATTCAGTTGTTCAGCGCTACTGCAAATTTTTTGTGTTTACAATGTGCTAAAATTCAATTAAGGTCTAGTTTATAATAGTAACTGTATTTAATCTCCCCACACGTGTGTGCTAATTCTACTGTATGTCAAACCTTGCATTTGCTTTAGGCAATAACATTTTGTGTTGTGTTTTCAGGGGAGTGTGTACGCAGGCCCCGTGTTACTGCATCATCATGGAGTACTGCGCTCAGGGGCAACTGTATGAGGTGCTGCGGGCGGGAAGGAAGATCACCCCCAGCCTGCTGGTGGACTGGGCCTCGGGCATCGCCAGCGGAATGAACTACCTACACCTGCACAAGATCATCCACCGCGACCTCAAGTCTCCCAAGTGAGTGCTCAGATTATACATTTATCTTGTTACTTTGACAGTGCTCCTTACTTTTCATACCACTTCTGAAAAAAATGACTCTTTAGGTATTTTTCTACTGGACTGTAATGAGAGGTCTAAAGCAGGTCTAAACAATGACAATTTAATATAAGAATTTAGAACTAGGAAGTGGATGCACATTGGTATTGGCCATTGTTCACAAACTTGGCTGATATTGGTCTATATAGATGGCTGGTGTAAACCTGTTGTGCAAAAAGAACAACTTCTAATTTTTATGTTTAGAAATAGCCAAAGAAAGAAATGTCAACTGGAAAAGTCTCACTATTTTTTTACTACATTTCGTCACCGTATTAACAGATTATAATTGAAACATCAGTATCCGTATTAGCCTAGAATTTATCATAACGGTGCACAATTTATTCATTGTCGGCACAATATAGCATCTCTATTCTAAACCGGCACTAAACCTGGTCTAAACCTAGTCTAAACTAAGCCAAAACCATGACTATGACAGGTATCGGTATTTAACAGGTCTATACAGGGATATAGGCTATACACTGATCTAGTTGAATGTAATTGCCTTGTATGAGCAATTGTGTCAGCTAGGCTTTAAGTCTTGCTATGGAGATGTTGAAGCAGCATTGTGTAATAAATGAACCCAAAGTTACATGGTTAGAAGAAAAGGTGCAGCTCTCAGTGAAGTGTCAGCAGCTTTATTCTGTTGGCCACAGCAGACACGGCCAGCCCTATAAACACTACCACAGTGGTGCTCAAATGAGGCTAGGCCTTTTCATCCCCCATCCCTGATTTTTGTCCTCGCCTGTTAGACTTGGTTTGGTCCCGGTTTAGACCTTTTTTTTTAATCTTCTCTCCTTCTATATTTCTGGTTCAGTGCTGGTTTAGTCCTGGCTTAGACCTGATTTAGATCTTTAGTTAAATCCTGGTTTAGACTGGTAATTCTAGTAAGGATGTATTACTAGATGAGACATTTGAGAACAATTGCACTACAACATTCATATGAAAGCAGACCCCTCTGTGGACCATTGTGGTGTGCAGACTGTACTGTAGACTGATGAGTGTTAGTCAGCACAGTATGAGCTGGCTCAAAGGTCACTGTAATTCACTTAATGGACTGATTCAGAGGCATTCATTTGTGGATCTGAAAAGAGATACAGTAAGTTTTAGAGATTCAATAGGAATGTGCAGGCAATGAATAAATAGTGCAAACACACACAAAAGCTATATAAAAAAAACATCCAAATCTTGTATTTACTAGTATCACAGTTTATAGAAAATGATTATTAAACATGAAAGAAAAGATCCACTAGATCCACCAAGACATTATATAACCAAAATTTTGATCTGTCATTTTTTTTGTCCCATTTTATTGTTGCGGCATTGTTATAAATATATTCGGTATTAATATAAATTGTATGTTTTGCTTCCAGTGTGCTGGTGACCCAAAACGACACTGTGAAGATCTCAGACTTTGGCACGTCCAAGGAGCTCAGTGACAAAAGCACCAAGATGTCCTTCGCTGGGACTGTGGCCTGGATGGCTCCAGAGGTCATCCGCAATGAGCCCGTTTCTGAAAAAGTAGATATATGGTAAGGAAACAAGACCTGCAAGAGTTTATGTTTTGTAAAAAGTAAAGAATGAACAAATGAAGAAACGACTATGACTTTCCATGTGTGTCTATCCTATAGGTCATTTGGTGTGGTGCTATGGGAGCTGCTGACAGGAGAGATCCCATACAAAGATGTGGACTCGTCGGCCATCATCTGGGGTGTGGGGAGTAACAGTCTGCACCTGCCTGTGCCCTCCACCTGCCCCGACGGCTTCAAGATCCTTATGAAGCAAACATGGTACATATGATAATTACATTTCACTGTGCTAGGACAGATTGCTAGTGTAGAATATTAGTCAAATACAAACATTTTTTTTTTAACTGTAGGCAGGGAAAACCGCGGAACAGACCATCCTTCAGACAGATCCTCCTCCATCTGGACATTGCTTCTGCTGATGTTCTGGGGACTCCACAAGAGACGTACTTCAAGTCTCAGGTCAGTAACTCTGCTGAACTCTAATGGAGAACTATACATTCAAGATTATCCTTTTATAAAAGATACTTTTGTTTTCAGTTTTTTTCTTGTTTACACATTTTGAATGTTGTTGTTAATTCCAGGGTGAATGGCGGGAGGAGGTGAAGAAACACTTTGAGAAGATCAAGAGTGAAGGCACATGTATCCACAGACTGGACGAGGAGCTGATCCGCCGCCGCAGAGATGAGCTCAGGTCTGTACACACAACACACACATGCAGTATATCAAAATGACAAAGAATATATGTCAGATCTCAGTGCAGTTTGGTTAGTACAGCAGTTAAATAACTTGTGTGTACTGTCCAGGCATGCGTTGGATATCCGGGAGCACTATGAAAGAAAACTGGAGAGAGCTAACAACCTGTATATGGAGCTGAGTGCCATCATGCTGCAGCTGGAGGTCCGCGAGAAAGATCTCATGAAGTAAGGACCAAACAGAAACGTATAGTTACTATGTGTCAGAACTAGGGGTGGGACAAAATAGTGATATACCTGACCTCCCAAATTCAATTCAAAATGGCAGACTTCCTTTTGTAGGGTGGGGCCATAATGATATTTTATGTTGGTACACTGTGGAGAATCACTGTACCAAGTTTCATTGCTCTCTGTCAAAGTAAGTGTGTCCTGAGTCCCATAGGGGTCATAAACATGGGGGCGCTATTGAGTCTTTATTTATTTGACCTCTGTAATTTGCCTATGTACATTAAAAATACACTAGCCCAGATCACTGTGACAAAATTTATGGGATTTGGTTTATGTTCAGCAGGATTAATGGCTCAATTTAAGTGCTTCAGGGCATTAATTAGTTCAGTTCAACGTCTTCATGATATGTATGTAACTGTGATATGTTAGACTTTTTGAGTTATCGCGTTCACACGTAGGATCTGCGGACGCGAGCCAATGAGATTCCATAATATCGTTGTTTTTGACGATATTAAAAAAATATCCATTAATTGGAATACAGTTTAAATACTGTATTCCTTTAAAAACTGTGATATATCGTAGGCTATTATGTGCAATTGTGAGCCATGTTTCACGCATCATATCGAATAGTGCGGTACCCTGAGGTTCCCAGCCCTTGTCAGACATTGTCAGTTTCCAGTGTTATATAATAAAGTTTTGACCTATTTTTGCATCTGTCCCCTTTAGGAGAGAACAGGCAGTGGAGAAGAAGTATCCCGGCACATACAAGCGTCACCTGGTCAGACCCATCGTCAGGGCTAACGCTGTGGAGAAACTCATCAAGAAGAAAGGAAGCATCTCCCACAAACCTGGAATGCCCCCAACCAAGAGGTTAGATCCAACAGTCACATTAACACAGTTATTCACTATCCTCAGATAGAACATACATTTCATCTCTCGCCACATTGCATACAACATTTTACAATCTTTTTTGTGTAATCATAGCATTAAAAGCATAATGTGAAAGCATCAGAAACAAACATTCAGTTTTAACAGAATAGCATAAGCATCTAATGCATAAGCATTAGCATAAGGCTAATTTTGTACCATACATACATGTGAACACATCTCAGTGGGATTTTTAACAGAAGGGTTTTTTTTTTACCTTGTGCAAAGGGTGCACCTAAATTATAAAAAAAAATTGGAAATACATTCAAAAACAATCAAATAAAAAATGATCTCTTCAGGAGTAACTAAACTAGATTTAACAGAATCAACCTTTGCTTACTAGAAGATTATTTGTGTATATTTTAGGCCGGACTTACTGCGCTCTGATGGCATCCCTAGTCTGGATCCCCTGCCTTCCCCCTCCCCTCTGTCGGCCAGCCCCAAAGTCTCCACTCCTCCCGGGAAGACCCGCTATCGGAGCAAGCCCCGTCACCGCCGTGCCAACAGCAAAGGCAGCCACAATGAGTTCCCCATGGCCCTCAAACCCTCCGCCGGGGCCCCTGAGGACACTCAGTCTCTGCAGGACCAGCCCTACCACCCTCACCATCAGCACCATGACACCCCCCGAGAGGGCCCCTTCCTCCCACTGAGGGGCCGCGCGGAGGCCGTTGTCAACTGTGCCAACAACCTGCGCTACTTTGGGCCCGCGGCAGCCCTCAGGAGCCCACAAAGCGACCCCATGCAGCGGCGTGTATCTGGATCTAGCCCTGATCTCATCTCCACTGCGGTTGATGCCCACAGCCGTGAGAGGACAACATCCACAGGCTCCAATTCTGGGGCGGGGGCTGGGTCTCTCTGTCCCTGCCAGGCGCACCCCTTCCCTGGCTGCCAGCGCTGTCAGAGCATCCCTCCCACATCCAGCCACCTGGAGGTACCTAACTACACCCAGGAAGGCACCCAGGTCTCTGTAGGAGTGACGGCTAAAGAACCAGCCTCAGACGGAGAGAAGAAGCCCGAGAGAGCAGAGCCAGAGGGGTTCCAACACTCAAACCCTGTCCCCACTCCCCTGCCCCGCACCATCAGACCACTCAGGAAGGTGAGAGCATCAGGAACTGATATTTTAAAAAGTAGTTTCTTACTGAAATGGTGCAGAAAATGTACTAATTGTGTTATTGGTTGGTTCTCAGGGCGGAGATGACTCTTCTGAGGAAGAGGAGGGAGAGGTGGATAGTGAAGTCGAGTTTCCACGGCGACAAAGGTAAAACACTGTTAACTCATTCAATTATTGAAAAATTGCAATGAGAACATATACTGTATCTACTTGGAATAGGATTCATTCTCAGTGTTATTTTCCTTGTCTCCCTGTACAGACCTCACCGCTGTATGAGCAGTTTCCAGTCCTACTCCACGTTCAGCTCAGAGAACCTGTCCGTGTCCGATGGAGAGGAGGGGAACACCAGTGACCACTCCCACAGCGGCCCACTGGAGAGGCTCAGTACCAGTCAAGAGGAGCACCTGGACGAGCTGCTGTCCCATACTCCTGACATCCCCATAGACATCTCCACTCAGTCAGACGGACTGTCAGACAAAGAGTGTGCCGTACGGAGGGTCAAGACCCAGATATCTCTGGGCAAGCTCTGCTCTGATGAACACAGCTATGAGGTCAGTACTGTGATTATTTAGGTGTAATTCAAACACATTATTTACAGCATTATTGGAACCCTTGAGTAATATGTAATTGAGTAATTCCAAACACAAAGCCTTTTTATAAAGAAAAAGATTTTGCTTAATTTGAGTGTAGTATTGGTCTCTTTTATATTTTGAGTTCAATTTTAAAAGGATAAATCATAAAAAAATAGTTTGCTTATAGTTACCAAGGATGTAGTTCATTCTGTATGACACTGTAAATACTACAAGAATCAAGAACTAACCTTTTAACACAACTTATAAATGACAAAAGTCCCCCCTGAGAAGGCTCATGGGACAAAGACCTGAGCTGACTCTGGTTAATGTAAAGGAGACATTCCACTCGTGAAGTCTAAGCTGAATGTTGCCTCTTGTCTTTCAGAACCCACTGCAGTTTGGAGACTCGGACTGTGACACCTCTGAAGCAGAGTGCTCAGACGCCACCATCAGGAACAACAAGGGCCCTCCCTCCACCTGGTGAACCCTGGTATTGCACCTGGACCGCAGGGCTCTCCTCTTCTGTCTCAGCATGGACGCTCTCAACAGGCTCTGCTCTCTGGATACCACAGCAATAAGACTACCAACCTCCACAACAGACTCTTCCCATTCTCCATTCATCTGGCATAGCATCCAGGCAACCCATGGCAGGGAACTCCTTTTGAATGAAACCTGTACTGTAGATAGAGAAGTGCTCATAATTTATTTTTGTCAGATTTTTTGAAGGAAAAATTCAGGATTATCTGTAAATAGAAAACTCGATCTGAGAACAGGAGAAACAAAATGGCGGACATCTTAAAGGAACACGAACAACCATCTTCTTCATGAGCTTATCTAGCGTCCCCCTCAAAGTTTTATTGCACTGTGGCAGGTTTTGGGCGGAGGTTAAAAATGAATGCTTGAACTAAACCATATGAACACCAGCATGAACAAAAGTTGAACATAAACAAAAAGACTCTCTAATGAACAGCCGAAAGTATTCCCCCGCTAAACTGTGCTAGCATGGCGGACAAACTGCATGGAGAGCAAAACGCGCCAAGTCACCCTCATTCCCGGTATGTTGATAGGGGAGTTATTGGTGAGAGTGAGACCAAGCCCCATTTTATTTTATTTTTTGCTTTTCATTTTTAGACATTTTTTAGACATCATTTTAGACATCTCAGGATCGTACCAGGACTGTGACCAAGTGGAGCGGACCAATTTTTAGTACTGTATGTAGGAATGTTTGCTCAGAGCAGCGCTGTTGCTATATCGCAGGACCATGCAGGAATATAATTCAAGTGCTTTGCCTTGAAGTCGAGCCCTTTATCACTGTAACCGTGTGGAGAGAGTGGGAGAGAGTTTATGTTGCAATTCTTCAGGTGCAGTATCCAAGAATGAACCTTTTTTTTTTAAAGTTAATATATAGTATACATACTTGCTTGGCTGCTATGGCTGCTTTTTATTTGTTATTTATGAATTTTAACACTAATATTTATGAAATGCTTTGTACAATACTCAAAAATACATGTTTCATTAGTTTTTAGAGTTGAGTCAATACATTTTAAATGATAAATGGCAAACAGAACTATGTATTGTTTTGTAAGATGCACCACTACTAGGTTTTTCAGTGTGTGCCAATAGAAAACCCAACAAACAAGTTACATTTATAATTATTATTTTTATTTATTTGATTTTTAAAGTACAGTATTCATCTTTAAATTTCCAACTTTATGTCTAATTATATGTATTGCCTGTTTATTTTGACCAGGCTAGTTTTCCTTGCTTCTAAAATGGCAATAACCCAGTTGGCTCAGGTCCTATGGTGTCTAGCTGGCTGGACATGTATTATAAGAAGACTAAATTCTCTTATATAGAGCTAAGTGATCACATATTTGTATTAATTTGTGCTAACTTTTCAGACGCATACTCAGGTTGTTTTAAGTTGCCTCTGAATTATATGAGCAATATATCTTCTGCCACTAGATGGAGACAACCATGTACAGTAGTTTATGGAAAGACTGCTTCTTCTAGATTAATTTTCCCCTAGGTTTAAATGTCAGATGTGTGTCATTTTTCTACCATTACCCCAAAATAGTGGTTTTCAAATGGTGGTACAGGTTCCACTGGTGGTACTCAGGAGTCTTTTGCAGATAGAGTGTGATTTAATCGTAGTTTAGACTTGGTTTAGTCTCGTCCTAGTCATGATTTACGCTAATTTTAGTCTTAGTGGAAAAAGGTTGTTTTTTTTACCATTCATATGTTCTTGGATACTGCACTTGATCATCTTATGTTTACCCCAGTTTGAGTGTTTGTCATTCACTTACAAGTAATTATGGTTGAAATAATCTAAAAAGAAGCCCAGGGAGTAATAGGCCTGCTCTCATCTCATCTCAGTGTTAGTGTGATGTATATAATCATGTGTAAATGTACTGTGGACTGTCCCCTCTTTATGTGTCCCACAATTTGGACAGCTATTCTGTCACAGACGAGCAGGAGATTATTCATCAGTATTGAACATAGAAGGGTGTGAATCAGAGGGCCTCTTTCTACCAAGCAATGTGGTGATTTTCTGTTCTAACTTGGCACTGGCAAAATGTTAAAGAGTATATGTTAAGAAAAGGAACAATTCACTAACAGACTAAAAACTAAATTTGCACAGCTGTTTTCCCCAACATTGTTTCAGGATTTGTTAATCAAATGATATACATACAATACATAACAAAAGCACAAAACTTAAAAAGACATAGAAAACATAAAGTAAAAATAACACTATACTGAGAATAATCCGCTAGTCTTTGATGTAGCTACACTCACAAAACCATGTTATCTACTAATACAAATAGTCTAAATACTAAACTGAATCTTTCTAAATTGCTTGGTGAAAATGACCTAAAATGGCTTCCAGACGATACTCACTCCACTTCTGTTTGTACTGTGTGTGTGTGTGTGTGTGTGTGTGTGTGAGTGAAGTAACCTGATGTAATGACTGGGACATGATCCGATCAAACTGTTCATAACTGGCATATATCTGTGAAGTATGATTGTTGTGATGATTTTTGAATTATTACTATGAAACTCTTGATTTTCTTTGTAGCTGGCCTACATGATTCTCTCATTAATTTATTACCAATTGATGACCTGTGAGCTTTAGTGTTCTTTTTACTTGACGGCAGCTTTATGTGATGATCTCTCCTTGAGAAAAAAAAAAAAAAGTATTATTCAGAGGAAGCACAATGAATGGATTAGGCAGTATTTCCGGATACAAACAAAAGACATCCTCATATCATCTCAATTCAAAATGAACAAAGCAGGGTAAATATTTGAGTATAGTCATCAAAATCAAAATCTGAATTCTGATTACTTTGTGAATCTGTTTACTTCCTGTACACTCATGTGGCCTCGTTCATATCATATCGTATCATGTTGTTTCTTTATTTTCTAGCTTTTTCCTGTTAAATGGCATTCCGATCAAACTTTGTCCTGTATTCCGAGTGTACAGTGCAAATGGGAGAAAAACCAGAGCAAACAGCTGCATGGAATAAATGCTGATGTGCTGTACCCAACTTCATGATGTCTGGGATTTATATTCTAACTTTATGCAACACATTAACACAGTCCTTCCTAATACTAATAATAATAATACAATGAAAAATGCAATAGATTTATATATAGCACCTTTCTAGATTGTAGCCACAGCTTCCTTGGGGCACACTGACAGAGACACCAGTGTGCCCCGACGACCTCTCCGACCACCACCAATCACGCTAATACTGTACTGAACACAGTCATACATGAGCAATGTGGGTGAAGTGTTTTGCCCAGGGAAACAACAACAGTATGTGTTCGGGCTGGGATTCGAATCAGCGACCCTCTGGTTGCAGGGTGAATGCATACACATTGGGCAACTGCTGCCCCTAATGTTTTTTGAACCAAAAATGGTTTTACTATTTTTACTGCAACCTTCATGGTGCATACATTTAGAACCTGTTTCATGATGTTAATCTTTTTTAGTACAAAAATCAAGGAACATCAAAACTATTTTCCCAACATACCATTTGAGAATCACTGTAATTAAACATCTGGGTCAGATCCATAGTAAACCCACAGCCAAAATTTGGATAATGGATAGTGCCTGGTGGAGACCGAGGGGGCTGGGCCAAGATTTGGGGGGAATGTGGTGTGAGCCATGCTCTCAAATCAATTCACTACAGGTGCGTGTCTAAATGAGACAAGGGCCTATCAGAGCCCGAGGGCCTGTGACATAGACATGTATCATGACATATTTTTGACCAATAGGAAAATTGAACTGCAGTAACCACTGTTTAACCTAAAGGGTGCTCGTTTTGCTTCTTGGTTTAGTTAATCTTTAATTAAGTCATAATCTAACAAATGTAAGCGAGTAGGACCATTAACAAGCCCAAAGGCCATTTTCAATATTGTCTGATGCCATGGAATGTTTCTCAGAAATATAAGGAAAGTATGTAATATAACTAGTTCATCCATTTAGTTAGGTGATGACTTGTACATATATGTTTTAAGTACAGAATAATACATTTTGAATGACATGGCAGCAGCAAGAAAATATTAGGATGGGCTACAGCAGAGAAATGCAAACACTTTTTTAGTAATTTTCCAACAAAACATTTGCTACAGTTGTTTGTCATGTGCAGAAGTAGCCAGACGATGTGGAGTTTGAACTAGTTTTGAGAAATTGAACTAGTTTTGAGAAATTGATCTAATCTGAGTAACATACCAAATGAGAAAAACAGTAAGGGTGTTAATTAACCATAGATTAGTGAGAGACAGTTCTGAACAGGTTAAGACGTTTGGATATAGTCCAGCAGAGGGAGTGGTGCTCCATCTTGAATGTCCTCAGCAAGTTATTAGGCTGAAATGAGACAATAAATACACTAAACTTGCAAATCAAACTAAATAAATCATAAAAAATAATAGTCAAGCCAAACGCTACCATATTTATATTTGATTCAACGACTTCTCTATATGTATACTAAAATATTATATTAAGAATGATCTTGAGGAGGGCTTGACAATAGCACTAGCTAACTAGTAGGTAGATTTTACTTATGGCTAGTAACACATTTACTAGCACCAGCCCCTTGTCCTGTTGGATTTTGCTGCATATATACTGTCAATTAAATTGGTTTAGACCTGGCTTTATCCAGCTGTTTAAAAATGTCCAGCCATTCTAACTGACATAAACAAATAATTAGCAGGCGAAAATATTCAACTGTAAAACCTATACTTTTTTAAAACAGATTTTCAGTTAATCATACACATGAAAAAATGTAATTAAAAAATGGCTAGTCAATATCTTAAATGGTTAGTATCTTAAAAAAAAAATTCTAGCCATTCTGGCCATTGAGCAAAGACGTTAATGTAAAGCCCTGAACTTGAATAATTCCTGGAGTTCGACCACATTCTCTCGTGAGCACGTTTATTTTCCTGAGTTTATAAGGTGTGGTGGTCACTCAGATTCCAGACAAAGCCCAGTGTTATTTTTAGACACGTTGGCAGTGTGTGTGATGACTGACTGAAAGAGGAGAGGGTCTGCAGAGTGGACAGGTGCTTGGCCCAGTCCAGTCCACCCTACAAACCAATGGAAAAAGACAGCAAAGGTGGTGGCCTACTAATAATGTCACTGTATTAGTCTTGACATTTTATTTCAATTCTTTTAAGCAAGGAAAGTGGGCTAAATTATACTGTATTTGTTTTTACAGCCATTTTGTTATTTGAATCCCATATTACGAGGTGAGACCGTGAGAAACGTGTTGTTGAACCTTGTGATAGTTTTACATGACTTTTGCGCTGTATTTGTAGTGTAAAATCAAATGTACGCCACCCAACCTAGATGACGTATAACAAAGATTCAAATTCCAAAGCGGATTTTCAAGAAAGAGTTTGGCCTTGTTAATTTTTTAGCATTGTTTAGTGTAATTTCATTTTTATTTCTTAGAATCATCCCGTACCAGCCCCCTTTATCTGATTGGATAGCACCCTGTCACACCTTTACCATTCATCCAATCGGTGCTCGAAGGTCAGCCGGTTCCGGGTTGTGCGTGCGTGATTCCCTGCTGTCCTCGTGCGTGTGTCCCTGACTGTGGCTCGCGAGCTCGTCCTCTTCACAGCGCCGCACGAGAAGGAGCTGTCTCTCCACTGTCCGCTCTCCAAAAGACACAAAAGTCGCTTTATTTGAGGCTTTTTTCGGAAAACAGCGGAACCATGGAGCCGTTAGTGGCCGCCATTGACCAGGGCACCAGCTCGACACGGTTTCTAGTAAGTAACAACACATGGACGTCACATTGACGGATTATGAAGCTCCTATCGGCTTATAATTTGACAAGTACTCAGTTTAAACGGTTTACCTAAAGAGTAGACTACTGCAAATAGTTATATAAAATAAATCAGCTATGACATTATAATAAGCAAAGAGACACAGGGCATTGTGGAATACAGTTATCTTACACGATATAGTTTGAAAATATGATATGACTTTAAACTTGTCTTATTTGTTCAAACTACTTCTGACTTTACATCAGTGCAAAAAATTCCCCTTAAATTTGATGTATTAATATTAGATAGTGTAGATTATTTGTCAGTTTATAGCCTATAATAATAATTTGCATGTTTGCATTTGATTTAGCATCTTTCTTGATTAGTGTTTTATCTTGTAACTAAGGTGTATGGGATATTTAGGGGGTCTGTTGAGACAGACAGTCTGCTCAGGTAGATAGTGGTTCCCAAACTGTGGTGCAGGGACTGCTCGTGGTATAGTCAATTAAATTCAGTTTTATTTATATAGCCCTATATCACAACAAAGTGGCCTCAGAGGGCTTCACAGATGGAGATGTATATAAATGATAAACAAGGTCATTGCAAACAATAAACAAGTTAATAGACACTCAATAAACACACAAACAAAAGGACCCCCTGTCCTTAGACCCTCCATCGTGGTATGGAAAAACTCCCCCAATCAATGGGATCAAAAGAGAGCTTTTGTGAGTCTTGCTTTTGTGTAAGTCTTGCTTTTGTAAGTCTTATGCTATACCCAAACCACTGACCTCCAACACAACTCCATAGTCAACTTGTTTAGTCACACAGTAAACTTTGTGCTTCACTTCTTCACTGAGTTCTTTTTGGTGGATACTTGTCCAAACAGACACATGGGTAAACTTTAAACAGGATCAGGTTTTAAAGTCCAGACCTTCAGGTCACTCAAACACTGTCGTCCAACTGTTCCCTGGGTTGGTGGAAAACCTGGATTAGATACAGTACCAGTTCCATTATAAAAGCATATGGATGAATGGATTAAATAAAACTGTGAAGGTTATGCTGTCTTGGAGAGAAACTTTGGTAACTGATGATTTTCCTGTGATTTAGTGGGAAATTCCTGAAGCCAGTATAATCTCTACTGTCACCCCCCAAGCCAGGTGTTGTAATATTACATCAGTCTCAGTAAGCCAAAAGCAACACTATCTTATATTGTATCTTTTTAAAATAAAACATTTAGTGATGATCAACAGTGCTTAAGTGCTTCTCCTCGTTATTGTTCTCGATCATATGTAATTGGTGGGATTGTTTCGTCAGCGGAGTTTCTCCATCTACGAGCAGTTCAAAATTTACTGAGAGAATGTGTTCCAGGTTAATGTCATTAGCTCCTGTCCCATACTCTTGTGTTTGTTCACTTTATACAACTGTCTAGACTTTGGGGCCCACAAGGTCACACTCAGAGACAATCAAAGTTTTAGGGCAGCATAATCTCAAAACAAAAATAGGGCATGTATTATGTTTGATTATTTAGATTTAAAAAGCTTCATTCTATCTGTAGTTCTATAAGTGTCCCCTGTCCCACAGATGACTCATGTTTTTATCTTATTACCTAATCACACAAGTGCAGACAGCCTCACTCTAGGATCAGATTCATGTATCTGTCAGATGACTTCCACATTTAGTCTTAGTACTGGATGGCAATAAAGCGTCCAGAGCAGTTTCTCACTTGGATTTCTACCCTCTTGTGTTCTTGGACAAGACACGTCACCCTCTTTCCTGTGTATCAATCTGTGTCATTGTGTGTTTAGTGGTGAGTCTGTTGGCACAACGTGGCTGCCACATCTCTTGTCAGTCTGCCCCAGGGCAACTGTGGCAATTGAGGTAGCTTACCAACACAAGTGTGTAATTGTGTGAATGAATGGTGGACTCATTTGTAAAGCACTTTGGGTGTTATATAATTGAAGCCATTGTAAAAGTATTTTGAACAAACATTCATGACACTTAATTTCTCGTGTCTTGGAGGTGTTCAATGCCAGGACAGCAGAGATGATCAGTCACCACCAAGTGGAGATCACCCAGAGTTTCCCTAAAGAGGGGTAAGTCCCATCTATTTTTAAAAACCAACAGCAATACAACGGCACAACTCAGAAACTGATGACTACAGAGCTGTAATATTACATTCAAGCCCTCACAGAGAGTGCTAAATCAACACGAGAACTGGAAAATACTTCTTAGTACTACTAGAGCTTATGTGCCACCAGTGGCAACCATTTCAACGTTTGAGAAACACTGGACTGGACAGTATTACTTAACAGGGCCCCAATAATGATGAAAGTTTTGTCTAGGAACAAAATTCTAAAAGTGTGCAATATCAATATGCTGTAATTTTGTTGAATGGAGCAATAATATACCAGAAAGTGAATTCTCTCTAAAAATCACAATATCTGTTAGATTTTATGATCTTTAAAATTCTTACTTACTTTTTACTTATGTATTTAGTGATGGGTAAAGTTCTGATCGGTCAGTTGTCTATAGCATAAATGCCTTAACATTATTCCAAATAGGCATTTCATTGCGGTATGGATTTTTGCAGTAACATTAATGTGTTGTTAGTTCATTTTGTTTATTAGTTCACCATAGATATGTCCTTGTGTTCCAGCTGGGTGGAGGAGGACCCAAAGGAGATCATTCAGTCAGTGTACGAGTGCATAGAGAGGACATGTGAGAAACTGCACCAGCTCAGCATCGACATCTCTAGTATCAAAGGTCTGGACACTAAAATCATTTTGAGAATTTGATCATATAAGACAGACACATTCACTCATACTATCATTATCTCCTCAGCCGTAGGAGTGACCAATCAGAGAGAGACGACCCTGGTGTGGGACAGAGTGACCGGAGAACCACTCTACAATGCCATTGGTAAATAATCATACACTGGAATTGAATTAAAATATTTTTCTATAAAGAGACACAATATAAAACAAAGCCAAAGTTGGACTAAATTAAGAACGCCATGGCTAAAATCTGACTTCAGATATTTTTGATTAGTAATAACAAATTTAAATTTAATTTGAACAGTATAAATCTTATAAATCTCAGACTAAAGATCAGTGTTATTGTGATATTTTTACATTTTTGCGATTATGGATATTGCATTTGCTGATGTATAATGATTTAGCAGATTTGTGCAGCCCCAATGTTTTTGGTGACCTTAAATTGCTCCTAGTACTGAATAGATTTGAGAATGAATGTGTGTCAGACACCCCTGTAATGGCCACCATTGTCCAGGAGTGTACCCTGCCTAAGGACCATAGTTGCTATTATAATAGGAGGAAGAATAAGGTGATGAGTGTTTGAATCAGTGTTTTTTTTATATGTAAGTACTGCTCCATGTACCACAGCAACCAAGGTTTGATCACACTGTCATTCTACATCTCTCTTTGTGATTTCTTGTCTGACTGTTGCTTCTAGTTATTTCAAGACTTATACATTCAGCCTTGTGGCACACATGTTCAATGATGGTATACATTTGTGTAGTGTGGTTGGACCTGCGTACACAGTCCACAGTGGAGAGACTCATCAACAAAGCTCCAGGAAGAAACAAGAACCATTTAAAGGTGAGACACAATGCATCTCTAAGTATTATATTAAAATAAAACTCTTAACTTTTGTATTCTGTCTTCATTAGCACAAGACAGGCCTGCCCATCAGTACGTACTTCAGTGCCGTGAAGCTGAGATGGCTGTTGGATAATGTGGATGAGGTGAAGCAGGCGGTGATGAGTGAGAGAGCCATGTTTGGGACTGTGGACTCCTGGATCATCTGGGTAAGGACACAATATCAAGATTAACTAATAGAATATATATCACCAATCACTGGAAGAGGAAACAGTTGTAGGGCTATCTCCATAGGACTATAAATAATGGTCATTGATAATATAAGTGGCTATAAAACAGGCATAATGATAAAACAATTGTTTCCCGTAGATTTGATTGAGGGGGAGAGAGAGAGAGATAGTTTTGTTTCACTCAGAACATAATTATGTCCAAAATAGAAAGATGTGTTTGTAAAATATTTAATAATCGAATAAAATTAATAAATAAAGTTGTTGTTTATCATTTGTAAACCATTGGATATAATAATAATAATTGGATAATATTCAGTATTTTTAAAATGTATTATTAGTCAGTTTAGTATTGCCTGTTGTATTAGTTGTAATAGTTTCCCTGTTGGTGTCAATGAACTTTTAATTAGTTGAAATAGTTAAATATAGTTCTGTGGGAATGTAAACTTTAATATGATCAATGTTGTAATCTTAAGATCAAATCTGTGATATTGTGAGATAAGGCAAATATCCGGGGGGAAAGAAAATAATGATGTTGTGCTGTCGACAGAGGAGAGAGCCATAGAGCCAAACTATGACCAATAAAATTATTTAGTCCTATTTCAGTCTTGATTTATCACCAGTTTCATAGTATTTTGTAGAAACCAACTTAAGAATACTATGTATAGTATGATGTTTTCATGTGTCAGTGTCTAACAGGAGGCAGGAACGGAGGAATCCACTGCACAGATGTGACCAACGCTTCTCGAACCATGCTCTTCAACATCCACTCTATGAACTGGGACCATGAGCTCTGCAGGTTAGACCACAGCTCAACCTACTGAACCTGAGTTGTACCTGTGTTGTAGCCTAAAGCACCATCTTCAGTATAGCCAATTCATCACTGCAAAATACCTTAAATCAAAGTGCAGTGTAAACTTATAATATTGGGCCTGTAAAGCTTAAACATTAACCTGCCCGACGCTTCCAGTATTAAAGGAACAGAAACAGAAAAAAAAACACATTTCATTTAGAGTTACTCTTTACACAGAAATCAACAGTATAAATCCCCTCTGGGCCTCAGAGTTAGCTAAAAAAAATCTGACTAACTTTGCAGCACACTCTTTCCAACACCTACTGCACATATCAAAGGTGCAAATGGCAAAATTAAAGACTAAACACTAAAAATCACACTACATACAGTGTTTCCTCTGGCCCAAGAGGCTTGGCGACGTGGTGGTATTGGTCAAAGTTTATATAACCCATTATTATATTATATCATATTTATTTTAGTTATTTTATTGATGTATTTATTTAAAAGGGACAATGCACATTAATGAACATCAGTACAAAAATACATGTGTAAATGTGCTGAAGTTAGCCTACAGCTAGTTTACATTCGTAGTTCCTTACAGTTAAGCAGTCCAACAGATCATCAAGATCACATTCACTCAGGGTCTAAAGTGCCTCATCTATAAAGTGCATATGTGGTTAAAGTGCATTCAGTCATTTTAAAGTGCTGTAGTTTAT
>JAVQKC010164381.1:0-10428 GCA_036025475.1 Philypnodon macrostomus
CCGAAACCGGGTCGCGGAGGCAGCAGTCTAAGCAGGGAACTCCCGCCTTCGACCACCGCCCGATCCACATTGCACCATGGTACCTCCCGCGGGTGGTGGGTCCACGGGAGGGCCTGACAAAATTTAGTAAAAATAATAAAATTAGACTTTTTCGAATTGGCTTGACTTTCTCTTGCTTTTTCTTGAATATTATGATTTTATTGATGTTAGTTTATAAGGCTTTGCAATGTCTCAGACTAGAATAAAATTGTTCTTCAGTGGCCGATACTATGCACCAGGCAATATTTCATGACCATTCTAAAGCCACATTCCCCTCTCCTGCCTCCTCGCATCTGTGGTCTGATATATGCCAAAGCCCCTAAAGAGGACAGCAGACTGTATCACCATGTTTTTGAAGTTTATCTTCAACCAGGCCTGCCTTCCTCCCTTAGAGCAGCCGAACAAATTGGGCAGACACTAATTGCGTGGCATTTGACATATCCATTTCCACAGCTGGATGTTGTTGCAGTGATGTGCCCTGCAGTCAGTGGTATGGCCGCCACACTCTCACAGATTAGGCTCGCTCTTGGCCCTGGTTTTGCCCTGGATCTGACCCACTTACCTCCGGGAACAAGAAGTCTCTGTGTCCCTATCAGCGGCCACCTGCCTCCAGCCCCATGTGCACATCCCAGTCCTTAGAGAAGGGAGAGTGTGACTGCGGGACCAGAAAAGCAACTAACTGTTTTCAATAGCTGTGTTTGCTCAAAGATTAAATGGTTTATTTGCAGAGATTTGTGCCACCACTGTCTGTGTACACTAGAAGAGAATGAGACAACAGCAATAAGGCAATGCAGTTTTTCAGTGCAGCTGTTTGATCAATTTATAAATTTCACTGAAGACACTTTCATATATATTTTCTCGAAAAAGCTTAGGTGGATGATATTTTAAGGCCCCCTCTCCTCTTGCTGGCCACGCCTCTTTATAGACCCTTTCAAAGTTTGTAAACAGAAAGTTCTAAATTCCAGAATTAGCCACAAAATATGGCAAATTAAGATGGTTTTGACAAAGTCCCTCCACTCTCTACATGTAGGTGATTTTTTAGATTTTACTGGACAATTCCTTACAGAAATGCTGAAGACCACAATATGTTTTATTGTATGTTCAGAATTATTCTATACCTCAATAGAAATCCTACCAAAGTTAACTCACTTTTGCTCCAGTTGTCAACCCAAGCCAACATGACTTTTAATCCCTGTAAGCGCTTCTTGGAGAATGTTCTGTCTAAAAAAACTATAGATATGGCAACTTGACTGCTTTCAGCTCTTGAGAAGGTCGGTGCTTCAGCATACAGGATTACTCAAACGTGTGTGAATGAAACAGTACAACTCTACAGTCTGCTCTTGAATGAGGTTATACAACTTTAATGACAACAAATGCAACTGATCGTTTCCAATAGGCATGTTTGCTCGAGGATCCGGGATTATTTGCAGAGATTTGTGCCACCAACAAGTCATCACTCTATGTACACAGTAGTTTGATCATACAACAGCAACGCAATCCAATATGAGCTTTTAAACAATAGACGACTATTATTATTATTACAGAATACAATTTAGGCACTGTTTTACTGTGCTCTGAGCCTGTTGTAATCTTGGAGGAGTCGTATACTGGAGGTCAATGGCCCATCTTTGCATACACTCACATAAACACTCAGCAGGTGGGCCGCAGTTTATCAAGACGCAGCGGGGGACCCTTATATTCAGGCTTCATACTCATAACTGTAGTGTCCTTATTAGGCCCTGATATTGTATGCAGGGAAGTTCTGAAACATATAGGGTGTAATGTGAGGATTATTCATTTCATTGGTTTCATTTTGTTGTGTTTGTGATTTCAGTTAAAGGGAACATGCTTTGCTATCTCTACTTTTCTGGGCTTTGTACCATGTTATAATTGGTTGTTTTCTTATTAAAAATATACATAGAATTGTATTTTCACATGTTTGAGTAATCCTGCATGCTGTGGCGCTGACCTTCCCAGGAGGTGAAAATGCACTGTATGTTGGAAACCAATAAGAACAAGCCTAATATTGGACCTTTACAGTCACAGATCTGCATCAAAATCAGCATAGGCAATATTAGGGTAAGGTCAATCAGTGCTGGCTTGCAGTAAATTGATAGCAGCAAACTGGGAAAGTCTCTGTTCTAGATCAGGCTATCTCTTTACACAGACAAACAGCCCCCCCCAAAAAACAAAAATACAGAAAATGAAGGCAAAGTAAAACCCTGTATTGGCAATACTATAACATTTGAGTGGTTTATTTCCTTAATGGGCCTATATTATGCAGAATCTAGTTAATTGAATTTTCCACCTCCTTGAGTTGTGTTTTGTTATATTCATTTTTGCTCTAGAAGTGACCAAATATATATATATAAAATTATTATATGCTCTAGGAATAAGAATGCTAGCCCAGAACTATATTACCAATGCTAACGACATCTGTTTATAGACAACATAAGGGTGCTTTCAAATGATGCTAATAATGCTTGCGGATTAGCACTCTCCATCAATGTGGCCTAGTTGTTTTTATGTTCTACCATTTACAAGTCCAAGAGCCATGTTCCCACGTCTGCCAGCGGTTTTTACAAAAGCTTCTTTTTTCTCGGCCCCTACTTCCCACCGGACCGGCCCTTTTCACTGGCCGGCTGCCTACTTCCTGTTGTTGTTTTTGTTTACCGTTGACTTCCTGTATCTCTGCCAAGGAGCGTTTTTTGGGTGAATACATGGAGACGCGACTATAGATCCACACAATGGCGGTAGGCGTTTTGGATGGGAAGACTGCGTCTGTTAACAATGGTTGGCTGATAAGCAGTGAGTCATTAGGTACACACAGCCTAAAGGGAATTACCGCCAAGCCACTGTGACATTAATAAGAGACCTAAGCTATTTTTCCATTTGGCTCCAATCTATAGGTACTGCCACTGGTTTTCTCAATCTCAGTGCTGGCTATTTACTGGCTTCACTGCCTTTCTCCATTTGTTTCAGGCACTGGGTAATACCTAGTCTGATTGGACAGGGAGCCATCATTTTGTTGGAAAAAAAGCCTGCTGGTATGCTATCTGTTATATTGGATTTAAAGAGACGGGTTAATAGTGCTAATAGTACTTTGTTTGAAAGGAGTGATCTTGGAAAACACCAACTAGACTTCATGAGAATATTGTCTATTGTATTATCACATACTTCTAGGAAAATATGTAATTGAGTTGAAGAATGCGCCCAGTGGCGTGTTTTATCAACCATGCAAACTAATATTAAAAACTGCAATCGCTTTGTCTGCTTACAGAAGACAAACCCAAAAAGGCAAATCAGAGAAACACATTTGTGCAAGATTTGTTGTGCTATAAATTAACCAATACATTTTCATCAACCCATTAGCATTAGCCACCAATAATTGTTGACTGTGTGTGAATTAAACAATTTGGACCAGCTACATGCAGTATGTGTAATGTTAGTGCCTGGGTAAAGAACATTATTAGAGGGTTTTATAGGTTAACAGCGCATTTGTTAGCACTACATACGCTAAATGCTAAATGCTAAAAATCTTTCGCAAACTAAACATTGGTAGATTGCAGATCCTTTCTTAACTTGAATGGTATTGACACCACATCATTGGGTCTACTTGAAAGTCCAATCTTTTCAAACTGTCTCTAGTCTAAACAAATGGGAGAACCCACTGCTCCTTCATCACACTGGTTAGCCACATTATTTCTCCATTTGGCTTCTTTGGTATTGCCTATTTACTGGCTCGACTGGTTTTCCATTTTCCCTTTATCCCAGTGTTAAACCTGCTCTGAGTGGCCGTTGTCATCTCTCTCAGATATAGGCTGCTCTTATAATGACATGTGCTGGTTCACTGGAGACGCAGACATACCTCATTAGCTTGGTTCACATCCATTCGAAAACATCTGGGGAGGAGTCCAATTACTTCTCTTCATACTGATCACGCCAATTAATTAGCTACATGTATTTTAAGAAACTTCTCAGTCCAAGGAAATTTGCAATTACTTCAGATGGCTCCATTCCCGAGATGCAATAATTAGTGGCAAAGTGATGGATTTTTGATCAAATAAGGGTTAAATAGCTCTGTGTTCAATGTGATACAGTAATCAGTTGGTAGTATAATTTCCTCTGATTTGCAACCATTTTCACAAAGACGGACCAAGAAAATTGATCTGACCTTAATGACTCGGTACTAGCCATATGAATGTTATTTTATTTAGTTGGGCAGTCACACAGGCTCACTAATATGTAGCCATTAAGTATTAATAAAATGTATAAGCCATTATTTATTGGGTAATGATGATAGGTAGACTACATTAATGTTGAAGCTTTCAGATCAACTCACCTCAAAGACTTATCTATCCATTGTCTTTATGTTTTGCCATAGGCGATAAACTATACTTTTTATTGACTGCCTCTTATTTCCATTTTAGACTGATGTAGCTTTTAACCACACCTGCGAGGAACCATCTTCCCGCTTCACCAAATCCACAGGACCCATTTTACGTCTTTAAGTGGCATTCTCTGTTATGATGGTACTTCCCGGTGAGACAGATTCGATCTTATCTCCAACAGCTTCTGAGCGGAGCCAAGATCAGATCCCCTTTAGATTGATGAGGTCTAATAAAGACACTAGTGGAAGGAGACGCTGCATTTTTTAAAATCTTGTTTAATTTAGCCCCGAGTTACTTATCTCAGTTTCACTTGATGCATGTGTAAGATTTGTCAAGATATATACAGCGATATGATGAAAAAACACAACACAAAAATGATCCTCAAGGCTATAGAAGAAGTATTTTTTGAGAGTTCGAATCAATCATGAATTAATTAAATGGAGCGATGAACAGAAATTAATTGGTTTGGTGCCAGATGTGGATTAAAAAAAACACAAGACAATCAGAGTATCTCATCTGGACACTTAAGAACAGACATGACACAATTACAGGAATCTGGTTTAAAAATTACATATAAAATGAAGATTGCAGTATTAGCTTTATGTGCTATCCATACCATGATACACAGCTATGGAATATATTCTTTTAATTAAGTCTAGTATGAATCTAGCAGAATCTGTCTTTAAATGAATGTGACAATCAAAATGCAGCCCACAGTCACACTTTGTGGGATCTCAGAGCTGTTTGCCATTGTAGTGTATAGACCAATCCTTTATATGTTAAAGCTGTCTGGAGTGAGCTGTCAGCATTAATTGTCACTTCACACTGGCGATTAAACTAAGCCCACATCAACAACAGCTTTTCCGATAATAATTAATCGTGCTGGTTTGAACGAGAGCCCTTACACTAGCGTTAGCGAGTGTAGTGTATTGCCTTTGATGAGCTCCTCTCGAGTCCCTCGTCTGTAGGAGCCTGGTGCAGGTGTGGAGAACTGATGACTGAGAGGAAATCTGACTGTTATTGATGCACAGATGCTCAGACCAAGGGCTTTCAAGAGGCTGTTGTAGGGGGAGGGATTGTGTTGGTGACAGGGGATTCCTTCACGTGATGCACATGAGATTCATTGGAATAATTTCACTAGGACTGGATTTTTGTTTACATAGACAGATAAGCTATTGTTCAATAATTTACACAGTTTATTTTATTACTGTGTAGATTTGCTTCACCACATACTCACTGTTTACACGCAGAAGAATTTGGTTCGACCATGCTCATGTAGAAGATACCTAAACTGGCCTATTGAAACTCCAGCTACAAGATTTTTGTTCTGGCCACAAGCCCGTATAAATAGAATGTGTTAAAAAGTGCATGGGGCTTATAAACTGGTATTATAAACTTCCACTTCCTGAAGTTTCTCAACAGTCTGATTTGTCATATTGGTTTAGCTGAAGAAATAATGGTTAATGGCTCTTCGAAGAAAAAAATAATGCTTGCCTATACCACCATAATGGGCTATGACATTTACAGGCATATACAAAATCTAGTTGTAATTTTACTTGGGCAATAATTCGATAATTTCTCTAAATGGATTGACAGAACCCTCCTCAGTGGTTTTTGTGAGGTTATTTTGTTGTGTACAGTGGGGGGAAGTGTTGAGATGGTCCGGAAACAGTGTGAGTGCCTGTAGAGTTTGTATTGATCGAGCGTTGAGAGCTAAGGGTTTCCTCTAAGCACCACAGCTCCTCCAGTGAAAGAGGGAGGCCTGTGTGTTATTTACTGCCTGCTTTTGATGATGCCATCACTTTGGGACAGAGGGGAACAGGAGAGGTTGACCGGGGGGGAGGGGGGAACTTATTGCTGGTCCCACAAGCCTAACACCAATTTAATAGGCTTAATAGTTTTAATAAAGTTCACTCGGAGACATGAAGTAAATTCCCACTAATGGAGAAAACTTTAAACTCAATTTCAGTTTTTATGTTTTATGCCAATCGGCTTAGTGATCGCACCATTATTACCATGAAACACCAGCATTTTGACACATTTGCAGCCAATTCTACCATAGAACGTTTCCCTGCTTCCAACTAAAAACTATTGGACATTAGACTAGTCTCCTGTGCTGGGCCTATAGGGAGGTGTCCTAGAGCTCATTTGTGCTGAGACTGCCATTGTCCTTATAACTCAATCAGTTTTAATATATCCTCCTGGGTTTCAGGGGAATGGCAATTGGATTTTACTTCAGACATGATACAATTAGCTGTTATTATGTATAGATTAGCTGAGCCATGTTGAATATTTGGATCTGATAAAATGTAGACCAGGCTGTTGAATATTGGTTCTTGTAATACCGATGTTGCATTTCTTGATACTTGCAATTGCTATACCTATGCAATGTATTGATTAAGTAGAAAATGCCCATTGTAAATGAAAATTTGGGAAGTATTTTCTTCATATGAGTGAGATGAGTGCTTCAGTGGATCTGTAGTGGGTACAGGCGCTATTCAGAGGTCATATAGATTCTTGAGACAGGAAAAAATCACTGGCACTGGCAAAACTATTTGGATTTTTGATAAGCAGACACTCAATTCATAAAGGTACATACGAGCATTCAGCCAGTAACAAACTACCAGTAAATATGTTGTGATGTACATCTGTGTAAAAGTGGTAAACTACAAGATCATTAGTTTGAATCCCACATTGTGAGATAGAGCCAAGTGCTCGGGGCTGTCCTATGCTCCCCCAGTGCTTCTAGTTTTTCCATATAGAAAGATACAGCTATTTATGGTGCCATTGTTTGTTGTATGGTCAACACTGCAGGCGCTGGACACAGCATATTGTAAATGCAAGGATACTTAAGGGATTACTCAAACTGTTCCGTCCAAAGATCCATATCATATCTCAGCAGAAATGTAAAGTGAAGCGCTAAAGGTCTTCAAAAGATAGCATCTGCAGCAACAAATCCTGTCCGACTGCATCTATAGAAACACAGTGTACCTTTTTATGCAAAGAGAGCAGAAAATCCACTCTCAAAGACATCGCCGGCCCACATAAAGCCTCTAATACGGTGGTTCTCGTTGGTATATTGGTACTTTATAGTGGACCACAGGAGTCTTTCCATGATTTACGTTGTATCTGGCCTACTGGGTTATGTCTAGTTTATTTCTTTGTAGTCCCTGCTTATATTAATGCATTTTTCTGCATTAACCCTATATTTTATTTATTCTCTTAGTTCTGGCTTAGTCCTGTTTTAGGCTCATGTTAGAAAATTGTACCTAGAGAGACAAAAATGTTCTGATACTTTAACGACTCTTTAACATATATTTTATAATTTTTGGCTCCATAAACCAGTCCAGTAATTGTAATCCAATATCCATGAATCTATTCATTCTTTTGCTTACATATATCCTGCTATAGTGCAACCTCCATATATTTGCACCACATTTTTTACTTGGGGAAACTCTTGGTCTAACTAAAATCTGTGGCAACAAATGTGACCTTACTGCATCTCAATCTTTCCCTTTATGCAAAGACTGCAAAAAAAAATCCGCTCCAAAAGTCCACTATCCACTGCTCCTCTGTAAGAGACTCCCATATAACATCAGTGCGAGCTCATAATGCTCAGAGCAAAGAGCAGAAAACTCTGTTGTCATCATTTCTGTAGCCTTCCAGGAACGCCTCTCCGACATCGTACAAGTTGACCTTTTTAGATGAAAACTAAATCCAGGCCTATATATATATATATACGCTACCCATCTAATGACCCTATACACCCACACTGCAAAATCCAAGTTTCTTCAACTCAAATAAATAGTGGAAATCCAATGCTCCAAATTAATTAGGTTTAATATCTCAACATATTTAAGTTCACTTGTCTACAAGATTTATTGAATGTAGTAAATTCACTTTTTTATTTATGGACTTGTTTTTTATGAATAGTCATTAATTCTTTTTAGTTAGTTTATTGTATTTATTATTTATTTATTAACTCAAATGCATTAGTGAAACAAACAATTAAAATTTATGAACTCAAACTATTTAAGTTCAGATAAACACGTGTGTCTTTGAATTTATTTATTTTATTCATTAATAAGTTGTAAACAAAAAAAAAACAACAAAATTACAACTGAAGAATCATTGAGTACCAATAAAAGTAAAAAAAAGAGTTAAATTAAGCCTTTCAAATTAAGTTTCTGTAACAACACCCAACAAAACTAACAAGGTAAAAATCACTTAATTTCTCTAGTAAAATGGACTATTGTTTTTACAGCGCACCAATGTTCAGTGATTTTTTTTTTATAGTACATCTCACTTCTCCTTTTTGTTGACAACGCACCTGCCCACTCTTCTGGCTCCCACTTTGCAAATTTCATCCAATTATGAGAGAAGCCAATAAAGGTGTATTAAATGCCAGGTAGTACATTAATGCAAAGACCATTTATAAAATATTGGCTCCTAGTTTAGTAGCAGTGATGGATGCAGAGGTTATACGGCAAGCACTTTTAATAACAAACAGGGCCGTAAGTCTCTGCGTTAGGGGCCCCATTGGCATTATAGCCCTCCCATCTGTATCTATTGTTTTCTGATTGATTATTTTGACTTTATTTAGTTAATATTTTTGAATTATTTGGAAAAAATTCAATTAAATTATTTCATGTTCACCTGGGGCCCCTCCGGCTTAGTCAGTGAAGATTGCAAGTTGTGTCTATAAGGGCCGTGGTTTAGCTCAGTCGGTAGAGCGTGCGGGCCATATTAAGAGCCTATAGTGTTTGCCCCGGTATTGTGAGTTCGAATCAAGTTTGCCGAATGTCGCTCCCCGCTCTTCTCCCTGATTTCCAGTCATGGTCTATAAGCCAGCATTTACCGTTTTAAAAAAACTTTATAAAATTATATTGAGCATAAGTATAAATTGGTCTCTAAATATACTAAAAGCCTTAGCCCCCAAAAACAATACAGTCCGGGCCCCCAAATGTGCTGCACCGGCAGTGATGGCAGAGCATAAAAGAGAAAATGGACATAAATTCAAGTGAGTGGTAGAAGTACAGACAGTCACTCAGTTCACATAGAGGTTTTGATTTATCACACATTTTTCTCTACTATATCGGAGCCATTCTTATAGTGGGTGATGTACTGTGTGCTATAGGCTCTGTGCAGTCTCTTAAATCAAATGTACATGTACGGTTATGGGAGGCAATGAGACTGGAAATATTTGAAGGTTTTAGCGTTAGAAGATCTTTCTGTTGTTGCACCTAAAATCGGCTTTGAAACTTTGCAAATCAAGGTGTAGAGTTTACTTTTAGGTAAAGTAGTTGTTGTAGCTGATGGGCAAGATGCAATCAATAGCTCGTAGTTTGTATTCATGTGATGATGCTGACTTAGTTGGAGGTCAGGAAGTAAGAAGCAATGGAAGAGATAGAGGAAATCCTTTCTGTGATGCCTCAAGGAAATGTTAAAATATAAACCAAAAATAATTGCATATGTTTGGGCATTTTGAAGATATTGGCTATTGTTCTTGACAGTCCAACATGGCCGCCAATATATGTTTTAACATTGCACATATACGGAAGGAAAATATGTAATTTTTCTGGCGCAAATTTGTCTCCAATAATGTGAAATATTTTATTTTGTTTGCTCATGTGCTGGATGTATGTTTAGTGTGTCGTTAGTCAAGGCCAAGTAACTTTCAATGGGTTTTTTAGCTGCGGACTTTACACTGAGGCACAGAGGTGTTTCATAGGCTATCTTTGTTTGTAAAAAATCCCTCTAAATGAAAGTTAGATAAAAAGATAAAATCCTACATTATTTTCTTTTAACAACAGGTGTAAGGTTAAACAGGTACAATTCTTGATATCTAAGTAGTACACAATTTTTTTTAATTTAATCTTTATTTATCCAGGTAAACTGTTTGAGAACCATTTCTCATTTACAGACATGACCTGGCCAACAGGATGCAGGAATAAATAGAAACATACTGTACATAGACATACACATGACAACATAGGAC
>JAVQKC010164382.1:0-16593 GCA_036025475.1 Philypnodon macrostomus
GTGTGGGGGGGTGTGTGTGTGTGTGTGTGTGTGTGTGTGTGTGTGTGTGTGTGTGTGTGTGTGTGTGTGTGTGTGTGTGTGTGTGTGTGTGTGTGTGTGCGCGCGCATTTGTGTGTTGAGCGCTTGTGTGCTTGTCTCTGTGTGTGTTACGTGTGTGTGTGTGTGTGTGTGTGTGTGTGTGAGGGGTCTTCACAGTTTTTCACACCAGCAGAGCTACAGGCTGCACTCACATCATTAAGCACACCAAGTACCTGAAGAGACTCATTTACAACAAGATGGTGCGTGTGTGAGAGAGGAGGATAAGGGAAAAACAGGGGCAAACAAATAATATAATAAATAATAATATAATATAACACAAAGATTATTAAATATTCAAGATTTCTTTATTGATGGGAGACACTGAGTACACCATGTAAAACGATGGCAGAGTATCTAAAACTTCCTCTCACCTGTTCATTTGATTGGACGTACAAACTGTAGGTTTATTGGATAACGTGTGCAAGCTTACCTGCAAAGTGGGGGAAGTATTTCTGCAAGTCAGAAGTTTGTATTTTGTCCACTAAGATGTCATTCTTGTTGAGGAAAAGTATGATGGAGGTGTTGATGAACCAAGGTGAGTGGATGGTGATGTAGAACAGAGACAGGCTCTCATGCATGCGGTTCTGGAGAGACATGGCAACAGGGTGGAGGCGGTTATTGGACATTGGAGGACTTTATTTTTTGCTCTGGACAGTCGTGGTGATTTTGTTGAAGATAGGAGAATGGTAAATTGGATTTAGAGAAAGCAGAAGTGGTGAGAGGGCCTGAGGGAGAGAAAGAAGGGGGTTATAGCGGTATGGAGCACAAGCAGCACAGTGGAGGTTAATGAATGTGCTGGCAGAGAAAAAGTGTCTGCCAGAGATAAACAGCTTAGAGACGAGAGGGAAGAGGGTACAGAAAGACACAGAAGGCTGGGTGCCAAACAAAAAAGGGGGAAAAGTTTACTTGAGTAACAGCGACATCTGCTGGTCAATGGCAAAAGCTTTATACCTGGTAAAGTCCTGGTTTATATCTTATTTAGACCTTATTCAGAACTCGTTTGGAGCTAGTTTAGTCCGTCTGTTTAGTCCAGATTTAGTCCTGGTTTTGCTTAGATCTTGGTTGAAATTTTTAATTTACATTTTAGTTCTGGTTTAGGTCATATTCAGAGCTAGTTTAGACCCAGTTTAGTCCTGGGATATATCTTTTTTAGACCTGGTTATTAGTCCTGGTTTAATCTTGTTTATATCTTGTTTAGTGATAGTTTTGATTATTATAGCCCTGGTTTAGTCATGGATGCCTGTTCAGTTGCCTGGCCACACTACCTGATACTACGCCCCTGCTGCTTTTGCATCATATCAGAAATCAGTGAATCATGCCCTTACCGTAGTCTCCCTTTCCTCCAGCACTTGGTCGTACTCGCTGAGGGAAGCCAGGAAGATGAGCGAGGTGACATTTTCGAAACAGTGAATCCATTTCCGACGCTCTGACTTCTGACCTCCGACGTCCACGATTCTGTGGTGAAACAGGGCAGACGTTGAGTATTTAATGAGTTGGAGGCTAACAAATAACTCTCAGACCTGGTCGGCCAAACATTTTAATTAATAGTGAAAGTGAGGGTTTTATAGAATGCTTAAGATTCTCCATGCAACAGGTGGGTAAAGGTCTTTTTTTGCTGCATCATTAAGCACTATCTATTTAAACATTTTATATTTTATTGTGACTACCATAGTACAACTGTTTGACCACAACTCTAATGCTATAAATGCGTACACTGAGTAAATTTAAAAAGAATATTGCCTATCCTTACTTTTAAGTCACATCTATTTATATAGTTTGGTCTCAATCTGATATAATAGCAACACATTTTCAATACAACATAGTTTCGGAAATCTTCTTATTTGTCTAGCGCTACTCAAAAAAGGGATAGCATTGCATCCCAAAAGGCTTGAGATGACAAAAACCACTGAAAGACCAGTGAATTGTGCTATTATCTTGGTAATATGACCATGTAATCACCGGATAGCAGCTACCTTAGCATGATGTTTTTGACTTTGAAGGAGTAGTCATGGATGCCGGTAGTAGGGAATCGGACCCGCAACACGTCCTGCTCCGTGGGGATGTAGTCCGGAGAGGCAATGCGGTCTAGCTGACTCATATAACTGAGAGAGAGAGAAAAGGGAACGTTATTCAGACTCCTATAATAAATAATAATATTAAGACATAGTTCGGCTTAAATAATCACTTGTTAAAACCAACCTATGCAAACAAATAATCTGTGAATCAAGGGACCACTTTATTAGTTACTTGGTGTTCCTAATAAATTGACCATGACTATAAGTGATGACAAAAAAACAACAGCAACACTGGCTTTATTGTTTATATTGAACCAGTCACTAGCTCATGTTGGCTGCTTCTTTCTTATCAGGCTAACACCACGATGACTGAGCTGCTGAACAAACAATGAAAAGAGCTACAACAGAATAGAAAAAACATCTAACCTAGATGGGCTGAGGCCAAAGATATTAATGATCAACTTGATATCTGATTTGATATCTGTTGTGTTTTAAGATCAAATACAAAGAATGTTACTATGAAGCGCAACAGGTGATTTCAGCAGGGCTCTGGTTTCCATTTTCAAAGGCTTTAGCGCACTCTAGTGGTAACACTTCTTCTTAAGAAATCTACTACCATATACAATCAAAATGTTTTGTTGTAGAAATGTATATATATAGTATACAACAGTTTTATAACAATATTGTATCTTTTACAAAACAGTGTTTATTTAACTAGTATATATATAGTTGTGGAGTTTTCTGTGTCCATACTTGTAATGTGCATGTTCTACATGTTCTATCTAAACATTCACAATTAACACACAGGCATGAGTCATTAATGTGGCCCTGTGTAGCTGTGTGGGTTTTTGTTCAAAGGTCAACTGAAGCATACACAAACATTATGACAATATATCACCGCATTATGCAGAGTAATAGACATCGTTACCACACCTGGTCTGCTTGAGTGCTTGTGCTTTGCCTAGACTCGTAATATTAATAAAATGTTCTTAAAATGTAGACTTTCTGATTACAAATAATATATTTTTAACATTTTTGTCCATGTATTGTCATATTCTTGGCCGGTAGCTGACATGTGCTATGGATTACAGGGATAACTACAACTTCACATCATTGTGTGTTTTGAGTTCTCCACAAGAAACAGCATAGTAAAAATGAACTTACTACTCAGTGGAGTCTAGAAGCTGGTACTCGCAGCGGCGTCCATAGCAGACCCGAATGCCTGAGTCAGCCCAAAGGCGGCGAATTGCATCAACGTAGCCTTTTTCTAGTTGGGTAATCTGTACTGTTCTTATGTCCTGTACCAACTTAGCATAGACCTAGAGGGGACAATAGTATGTGTTAGAGAATTGTTTTAAAAGCACAATAAATGTTTACATTCATCTTTGTAATCAGCTCAATGACATAAAATAATACAGTATGTGTGTGGCACTACCTCGTTCTCCGGGTTGGAGTAGGGTATTTTGAGTGTAGTCATGGCTGCCGTCATGGCTTTGATGGCTGTGAAGATGTTCTGAAAGATGCATTTGGCAAAGGTTTTCCTGTCGTCCTCTGAGAAGCCTTTACCATGAATGATCCTCATCTGTCGAATAAAGGTGGTTTTCCCACTTTCCCCCGTTCCTATGGGAATAAAATAAATCTAAATGATTTTATCAGTTTATGGATAGCTCTTACGTTAACAGTATATAAAAAGACATCTCAAGTGAACATGTATTTCCTTTCAAGTTGTCACAGCAAAGAAAACAGAAACTTATGGAAAAGTCCAATTATAAATCCAGTATCGTGTCACGATGAGGTACAGCCTACTTAATGCTTGGAGCAGCTATCGTGAGGCTTGTAGATAGATCTTTTGATTGACTGGTGACTATGTTTTCAGGAAGAACTACTGCCAATGTGGACCATTCTTTACATATTCATAAGGTGACACATGCTTGACATAGTTGTGGCTACCAAACAGGCCAAGCAGTCTTAAACTGGGTGTTCCAGCCTGTCTATCCATTGATCTCAATGTATTTAATTAATTTGATTTCACTAAAGTGAGTCCTCATTTAATGAGAAAGGTTTGAAGACAGTTGAGTTGAATGTTATATGGCACTGACCCAGCAGAAGGACTTTGATCTCTTTTCTCTCTTTCTTCTTCTGTTTCTTGAGTTCTTTCTGGATCTTCTTGTGGATAGCGACGCTCTTCTTCTCGTCCTCAGAGAGGCAGCACACACAGGTGTTCCGACACCATGCCCAGCAGCTTGCCATGACAAACCACTGTAATTAATAAGGAACAGCCATTGAACACGGGCCATAAACACAGTGACAATATACTGAAAGGTTTCAGTCCATTTAATTATGGCTAGGCCTATATTCGTCTATGAAAGATGTTATCATAGGGTATCACACCCAATTGTCAGCTAAAACTGGAAGAAACGTGATCTCCTGCGTGTTTACATCTGATTCCACCACAAACAATTGGCTTATAACTATTACGCGCAATATAAAAACAACACATAGTGTTTGCTCATTCAGGTAATTCGTTATTATGTATGTAGAAAAGTTATTCGGCTACTCAGTTGTGTTTACGCCATACCTTTAATCAGTCTGTCGAACTCCTTGAAGCCGAGTAGGTAGTGGTTAATCACTGCGGCCCATTGTGGCCTCTCCCCGCTTCACCTCCGCCAAACAGCGACCAGCTCCGGACACCAACCCGACATGAACACAGCGGCCAAGACCCTCAACTGTTCAACTCCCAACCCACACAGTCACAGAAGTCTACGACACCTACAGAGGAATGTACAGCCTCTCTGGATCGCTGCTTTCACTGTGAACACCTGCGTGACAAGACACCGGCAAGTTACCCCCACTTACCGGATGTTACACAATAAGTGCAAATAGTAACTAATGCACAGTGCCATTTAATATCCATAAATCAGCATGCACAAAATTAAGCCTTAATAGCGGTTGTTTGTGAGGTCTGTTCTTAATATTGTACTTAAGTGTTTGTGTTAAAATCGAAATATAGCTTTTAATGTGAAATGGAAAAACAGGAAGTTTTAAGTTTTTTAATTGTTTAGCCTGAAGGTTTTTAGTGAGCGCTTCGGATAAAGTTTCGTCTGGTGGTTTAGCCGTCAGATAATAGTGAAAAGTGACTTACAGTAAACATACAAACACAAACACATTATTTAATATTTAAAAAGTATATCACTACTAGGCAAATATGCTTTGTGTAGTTTAATTTATGTTATACCGTTGTAATTAAAGGTAAAATAGTGTATAAATCAAATTATTCCACATTTTATTATTACTATTTTATTCAGGCTATTTATTTATTACAGTTCCTTCCTGTCACTTGCTTCCTTCCTTCCTTGTAATTTTTTTTAATGTAATATACAGTATGTCATGTTTAGCCTTAACGTTACACCATTAGCATACAAACAAAATACATTGAACATAGGCATAGAGCCCATCTGGGTTGTATCCTCACACACTAGACCTAGTTTTGAAGCTAAATGAAGCACTTCCATAATGTAGTGGGCTATGTTATGAATCACCTTCAACACAGCAGGTATTTAGTCACTCCTACACTGCTTCTATTTGGATGTCAATCTTTTGTCTCAGCCAGCAGAACCGGTTTGTCTGGTCATTTCTGGTCTCAGAGAATACCTGAGCTCCACGTTGCCATGGAAATACGGTGAGCTGAAACAGTGTGTGTTTGAGTATGTGGGGGGTCATATTAATCTATAATTGAATGTAAATATGGACAAATACAGTTAAGATACTCATTTATTGTTGGGTGTTCAGTGTCAAATTGTGTGTGTAGACTATTCATTAGAAGTATGTCTAAAATAAGAAATATGCTACACATACACTTTCTGGCCACTTTATTAGGTACAACCTTTAAAGTGATTATAAACAGAAATAAGCCAGTTACATAACAGACGGTCAATGCATTTAGAAAAAACACAAATTCAAGACAAAACTGCTGAAGTTCATACCAGGCATCCAACAGTGTTTTGAGAAACATGATTGTTGGTGCTATAGTGGGCTTCAGGGATTTTCACACACAACCATCTCTAGGGTTGATAATAAAAATAAATCAGTGAGCAGCAGTTAATGCTTGAAATGCTTGCCCCTGTGTTGTGAGTTTGAATCCTGCTCGCGACAGTTTGCCAAATGCCACTCTTCTCTTTGTTTCCTGTTGCACTAGTGTCCTATCAATAAAACCGAAAAAAGATCAAACGTATATCTTAAAAAAATGCCCAGATGACACACAACATGAACCTTAAAGCCTACCTAATAAACTGGCCAGTGAGTGTACTGGAATAACAAATAGTTGATTATTGATTAGATTATTATTATCGATAATTTATAGTTTATATGCTTGCTTCAAGGTGAGACCATGCACATCTGTCTAATCACTGTTTTTCTTCACTCTGCTCTAGGAAAACAGATGCTGTGAGGAGGAGAAGTGGGTGTGTACTGACAGGAACCAAATGTGGCTCATCTTTCCAGTTATAGGATAGGAAGCCATGGTATTCATGTGCTGTTTCCCCCTGCTGCTGCCTGGGGTAAATCTTGAGAATGACACAACTCTTTGTATGATTACGTAGCTATAGGTCTGAGTACCTATAGGTCGGCTGAACTCAAAGCCCTTGGAGGCACATGCACAATGGAAAGACAATGAGAAAAGCATAAGGGAGGAGACTTTGTCCCCTGTGGCAGTGGCGGCTGTGGGAAATCATAGATGATTAATGATTAATCTGAGTAGAGCAGCCAGGGGATGACAGATTATTGCATTTATACTTCATTACCTCTGAAAGCTTATAAAACAGGACTTTGTTTTGTTATGTTAGAGTTTATAAACTAAAACAGACAGAATTTGTTAATGTATTGCACATTCTTTCTAAGGTCATCATACGAAGACTTTCCATACTGTGTGAAAGTTTTAGGTCAGTTCTAAAGCAAGCTTTTGGATAAATAAGTTAAATATGCAATTTATTTGTTTAGTTTACTAAGTTTACTACTTGATTAGTACGCAAAGAAGAAACATCTAAAACCAATTATTTGCTCACACGTTGTATTAAAATATCACTATGTGTGTGATGTAGGTATCTTTCATGATCTCAGACAGGGAGGGTGAAATAACGTACCATTAAAAGATGAAAAATAAAGTTGCTTATCTGAGATAGTCATATATGAAACAGGCTTTATGATGTCTTCAGATACTCCTACTAAGTGTTGTGACCATACTGCATAACATCTAGATAAGGTTTATAGTCTGTCACATTTGATTCAGCCTACATTTAGCCTACATGTTCATTTAACATTTAACATTTAGGCTAAGCAGCTGGGTTTAAAATAAATATATATATATATATATATATATAAAATAATGTATTTTAGTTGTGATAGGCCGATAGGGTAATTTTAGCAAAATCACATATTCCCACTTAGTTCCTGCGACTTCACAGTATGCCCACAAGAGGGCTCTTTGGTAAAGAAAAGTGTGTTTGGCAAATGGAGGATACCTTTGGCCTATGTGCAGTCAGTCAGTAATATTTTAAATCTAAGCCTATAGGCCTTCCACGTTAAATTTGATTTTAAGATTGAAACAAAATTGTTTAGCCTATTTTTAATAGTAGGCTTATTTGAATATTTTGCTTATTTTGTATGACTGTAGGCTACTCAAAGTAGGGCTTCAGATATGGTAGGTTGCTTCACAATAACCCTATTTAAGTTGTAAAAATCCGACTTGTGGGAGATTTGGAGTGAAACCTTTTGTTTTTGTGTGGGACAAAGTGCAGTGTATATTGTGAACAGTTGGTGGTTGAAGATGCATATCCGATGAAGATGTATATCCGATATTAAAAATCAAGATATCACTGACACTGATATCACAGTTATACATATCTGCTATTTTGTATAAGATGTGAGACGAGTTGACGGTAAAGTTCATTGCAGAGATCTGTAATTGAGCTTTGAATTGTAGTTGTAATAAAATACACAATTAAAGATATCTGATATGTAATTTTGCCTAGTAAGAATTCTGTTCATGGATATCTATAATTACTTTCTGACTAGGCAAAACAATTGTTAAAGATAGATTAGAGATATATGCAACTCGATCTAAAAAGGTATATAAAAATACATTATGACTAGTGTCGACTAGTCACATAGACAGTTTAAGAAATGTGTTTTAGATATCTTTAACTTGAGTTATGACTAGTTGAAATCATATTGTTGATATCTCAAACTAGAATTATGGCTAGTCATAATTCTGTTAACGATATCCATTGTCCTTTGTCCACACTTTACTCTGTATACTTAATGTAAAGTGTGGATATGAGGTATGCTGTTGTGGATATCTAAAATGATAGTTTATACTAGGAAGAACTCTGTTGCAGATACCTGTATTACATGTTTCTATTAAGTGTTAAAGGGGCCATAGACGTGCGGTGCGGGATGTGTTGGTTTTTGACACATGGGCGTTGCCTGTCCAGTCAAACGTCAGCTGCTCCTCCGGCACGCCTCCAAAAGGATGGTTTCCTCTCAAACAAACTTGGATAGTTATCCATTCACACAAGGCCCGCCCCAAACGCCCACATCTAGCCTTTCATTTGCCCCATAGGTGTCAATCACTCCTATCCCATGCTACGTCAGCAACAGCGCCACACCGGGGCCAAGGAGTGGGAGACGAGGAGCGAGCAGCAGCACTAGGAAAAAATACCAAGAGCGAGAGAATGCACGGACTAAATGGGATCTGACTGCCACTAAGACTTCCTGCATTCTGGACATATAACACTGGCGACGTAGTTTGGAGAACGCTTGTTTAATGCAATGGAAAATATCTGTCAAGCTGGGCTTTCGGTTTTCTAGCCAGTGGGCTGCAATTCCAAGGATGGCTAGCTGAGCTAACCTAGCTAGCTAACAATTAGCCTGCCCATTTAGCTGTGGTCACTGGGCGACTCGGTTGGTTGCTGGTCCACACCTTTTTGCATCGCTGTTTTATGATCCTGACTGTTGGTGATTTATGCTCGTCGATGCCTGAGATTGTGAGTTGGTGGTTTGAACCGTGTTTTCATTAGATGTTCAGTTTGACGGGCACCCATTGTGACTGCGCGGGCGTACTGAGTTGGATTCAGGGCGGCTAAGCTTGTACTCGGCCGGGCGACCAACAGAGGGGTATACCAAATGTGGCAGCAGCAGCACACACTGTCCCACTGTTTCTGGGACTGATTGTGATAGTGTAAGAGAAAACGAAACCCACTGGGGATTAAGACGATAATACAACAATTTCCCCAGGAATACGAGACACTGGCTCAGTCAAAATCATCGGCTTGTCATCACGTTAGCCAGTTTTAACGTTAGCACTGTTTAGCCTATAGGCTAGTGCGAGTTTATCAAACCAGTCTTTAAATCACCCCACACAAATTGTAGTTTGCACCATTGTGTATTAATGCATGACATATATTCTAGAATCATTGTGTCCACTTAGGCTGTGGATACACAAGCTCTACATGTCAAACATCTGACAATTGACAGCAGTTTTGCAGTCAACAAAAGGCCCAATTCTGCACCAAATAACAACACTACACAACGGTGTGCTGAACGAAGCTTGTTGCTCGGAGGAATTGATTGAGTTGAGACCAGTGTGCGCCCCTTGTCGGACGGGCTTTCAGCTCATGCGGTGATGACTTTAGACTCCATGATGGCTTGTTGCCTGAGCGAGGAGGCGAAGGAGTCCAAACGAATCAACGCTGAGATCGAGAAACAACTCCGGCGGGACAAGAGAGATGCAAGACGGGAGCTCAAGCTGCTGCTTCTGGGTACGGCTCCATTTCATTTACTGATATGCATCAGGCAACCATAGGTTTTATTTTCATTGTAGTGATTTTACATGTAAATAACTGGCCCAGATTTGCATTATAGGGGATACCGCCGTCTGTACTAATATTTAAATCAGAGGTTACTCCTGGCACTGTTCTCATGCAGGTGTTGCGATATACGTCATTTTTATAGGATGCAACTTCATCATTTCAGTAATATTTATGGCACCTTTTCTGAAGTTCCAATTGACAAGCACACATTTAAATTCAAATACACAGACTGTCTGGACATGGCCTCAATCAAGTTTTGTCTTTGGGAAGAAAACTGTTCAAGAAGGAAACACAACTGTAAACTCTGGTCCATAGGGACTGCTACACCTGCTACAATCTGTCTTTTATAATTAGTTTAAAGTCGCATCACTGTACTAGTGAATTGAACAAAGTACAATGGAGTCAACAAGAAATACATTGCAATAATACATTACTTTCATTCAAGTCAGTGAACATTTTGATATGGGTTCTTGTCCAGTCCTAATTTTAGCTAAACGTAAACCACATCACATATATATCTCTACAACAAACTGATCATTCACCAAATATTTACTGTAGTTTTCTTTGAGAGTGGCATGGAGATCATTGTATGTAGGTTTGTGGTGTGTCTGATGTCATGTTATGTAAGCCAGCAGCAGCTACACAGTTCGAATTATGGTGCTCTGCGCTCGTCTCACTTCATTTGGAATCCATTATGGTCCACTTTGATCCTTTTATAGGGCTTTGCTCATGTTGCATCCTATAGTGTTTTTTTTCTTGAATCTTCAACACGTCTATAACAGTAGCTGCCTGATTGATCAGGTATACCAACAAAATAGCTGCCTTATTTCTTGAGGATGACAGTTTATTAAAGTTTAAAGTTGATTCATATAGTTTCACTATTGTTTAGTTTGTTGTACGTAGTCCTGCTGTGTGGTATTCTATAGATTCTACAGTTTTCTGTTTCATGACTTTAATTAGGTTCTTTGAGAAAGTCAGGGCCTGAAGAATGCTCAGTTGCTGCTCTGTGGCTAATGAAAGTCACAAGTAATTAAATGTACGTCTTTATTTAAGTGTGCTCCACTAACAACATCCGTTTGTGAGCTGGCATTAATTAAATGAATATGGTTTGCACTGGAGGAAGAGTTCACCGAAAAGCTGAAAGATCAACATACAAGCAGAAGTAAAATGTATTATCTTAGGACTTGCTCTGGTCCTGGTATTCGATTTACAGTTGGAAGTTATAACAGACATCAGGCTGGGCGGTATCTCAATGATGATATGAACATACGTTTCTTCATTTACTATTGTTTAAAGATTAAAATGTGATGTTGTTTTTTATTTGACAAATTAACCCATCGTAGTTCAGTGCCTATAAAGAGTGAACACTGTTACGGAGTTAGTCTTTCCAGACGGACTTTGCTTTTATGCCGCACAATGAAATGTGAATTTGTTTTTTTTTTGTTTGTTTTATTATGTGTATTGCATCACTGGCACAGTGACTCAGAGGAGTTGTTCTGTAAACATCTTTGTGTTTTAAGGCAAGTACTCGATGTACTTCTAAATACAAATGTTTGTGTCTTAAAACACGACATTGATGCACCCCAGCATTCATTTAGACCTTATACATTTTCTAGCCTTTGACACTACAGTAAACCAAGGAGCAGGGAAGTTGAGAATTCATGTTCATTACTGGTTACAAGTTGTAGTTTAAAGTAGTTTTCTTAAAGCTGCATAATTCTAATAATCTAATGAAATAACCCAGACTATTAAGAAAAGTGGCAGCTCTAGAACTAAGATTCTATTGAGTTTAGGTTCACTCAAACAGCAGTGAGCGGACACAGACATACCTAGTCTTAAACATGCCTGCAGGGTGGATAAATATTGATGCTGTACAGGTGTCCCCAAAAGTCAAAAGGACCTCCAGAAACCTTTTGTATCAGAAATGAAACTTCACTGTTTTCTAACTTATTCGAAGAAAGACGTTTAATACACTTCTGTTGGACAGAAATATTATTGATATTCTTGTCAAATCTGGCATTTAACAGTTGTTGGTGGTGGACTGATTCATGCTTTTGACGCAGTGTAGACCTGAATGAGCTACTCAGGATATTTACCCAATCGTATAATTGAAATTGGTGTCAGCATACATTCTATACACACAACATACACAGACAAAGTGAGCACACACGGTCTTCATCTGTCAGATACCGCTCAAACAGGTTGCTAGTATCTGGGTTAATGAGTGTTTGCTTTTTGGCAACACCCAAGGTTGTTTCTGGCATGAGACCTACCTACGCCTATTAAAGGTTTCTTTTCCTAAGTCGCACTGTAAGCCGAGGCAGATAAGTCCTGTATTGGCCATATTTATTTAGATCCCAGTTAGCCGCTGCCAGGGTAACGGCAAGCATGGCCGGGCTTTGTCGAAATAACAAAACTGTAGACATCAGAGACAAACAGCCCACACAGAGAAGATTTGAAAGAGCGTGTTTGGGCAGCAGCATCATAGAGGGCAGCCCTGTGGTATTCCGGCTCTCCTCACAGGCTCTGTATATCGGCTGAAGAAAGAAGAGCTGGCAGATGCCTTCCTGTATCCTTCCTCCCACCACTGTATGTCTAACAGCTCTGACTCTTTGCCAAGGTTCATAATGCTAATCATCATCTCCCACGTGAGCTGCTTTCCCTGAAAAATCCCACCATTCAAATCTCAACATTGTGCCAGTTCAGTGTGCACAAGAGACTCTACTGGTGATTATGTATGTAGGCAGGTTGATAAGAGTATGTGGCTGTCATGCTCTGAAGGTAAAGTATTAGAGAAATGTGAATTGTGACCTATGTTTGTGCTACTCACCTTTTAGCCTTTCAGTTTAATTCAGAGACTATGGCAGTCCCCTCTCAATTGAGGTTAGAACTAAAAACCTCAATTTCCCTAATGTGTGAAAAAATAAAGGCCCTTTTTAACAATACAATTCAAAACACCTACATAAAGTATGTTGGAAGACATTGGCAATTTAGCACCTTAACAAACCAAAATGCTCAAAGTTTCTTTAGTTATTTCTTGTAAAAGGCTGATTTATTTATTCAAAAACTTGAGCTCAGCTTTCTGAAACAGTGGATAAATGTGTAGTTTCACACTGTGGTACGAGGGCTAGGCGGGTAGGTGTTAGCAGCAATGCAGTGTTTGTCTGATGGCTCGGTTGCTTGAGCAAACTGATGTTGACACACCCACAGTTTCGGCAGTTATGTGGCAGACAGTCCTGTGAAAGACTAGTGCCCACTGCTTCTGTCAAGGCCTGTTTATCTTGTTACACTTCTATAATATATTTTGTAGTAATTTAAGTTTGATATAATGGTTACATTTTTATGATTCTGGTCTTTTAAACCAGTAAGGGTAAATTCAAAATCAGAATCAAACTACAAAGGTTCACGAGCCAGTGTACACTTGTGCTGGTCCTAAGCCTCAATAAATGTTTTTCAGATTAACAGTTCATTCAGTATCTCCTTTTTTGTAAATTGAGCTCCACAGCCCCATTTACTCGTTAAATTGACCTTATTATGCTAACTTTGTCTACCTTTTTATAGACCTTGTTTCAGTCACACTTTAGTAATCCTATAAGCTGAGGAGCCGATCTTCTCAGGAGCTGAAAGCACTTTTTTTTTACCCATCTGTGTTTATAGATGAAGAAACCCCGCCTATTATTTTCAGATGTAAATCACCATCTGGATCCATAGTTTCTTGGGCAGTTTCAAGGTTTTAACTATCTTCAGTATCTTGTATTCAGTTGCAATTTACAGAAACTGCTTTCGTTTAGGCTTCTGCATCTTCATCTCCATCTTTAGATCTTGAGCCCGTTATGTGTCTTGATCAGGAGCACCAATTCCTGGAAGATGATTAGCTTACTATTCTTTTAGGTGGATGGGAAATACAAGAGATATCCAGAGAAAAAAAACCCAACAGGGAGAACATGCAAACTCCACCCTACTCTGTCCGGGGATCAAGCAGAGTGCCACAATGCTGCTACATTAGTTATGGTTTAATTGGATAATATACACTAAACCATACTTTTCTCTGGTTTGTTGCTTAGGGAAAAAATGCAATAGGTGCTGTCAAATGTACCCACAACACAACATCCTGTTTGCACTATGACATCAATCCAGGCTATTATTCCTGCCCTTTCTTTATTAATGCTAAATTCTGTCCCAGTTTACTCCTTGTGTAAACAGCCCCTGAGCTTTGCAAGAGACTGTATGTACTTTTCTCTCCTGGTTAGAGAGAGTGTATAACACTGCAATCTTCTATAAAGTAACACATTTACCATATTAAATTGTTTGTTTTTACCTCCGCCCCGGATTATAACCTGCGCTCTCCGAGTGCGTTCTTGTTTTTTAGATAAGTTAACTAAGTGCAAATGAGGAGCATACAGTTTTGGTCAGAACGCTTAAGGATAATAGTGAATACTTGTATAGCATTTTCAAGATGCCCAAAGACGTTTTGCATTATATATGGAAACAAAAACAATGCACAGTTATTTAAATGCAGATTTAAAGAGGTGTGTCTTGAGGAATTATTTGAATGTAGAGGAGTCTTGATGGGTTTGGGGAGGGATTATCAGAGGGTGGGAGCAGCAATGGAGAAGGCCAGGTCTTGTGTTTGATTCAAGATTCAACGTGTTTATGGTCATATGCACAGTAGGAAACATGTTTCCCTGCACAATGAAATTCTTACTTTGCTGCCCGGACTGGATGCCAACAATAAAATGGTAGAGTAGTTTGGTCCTGATGGGGGCGACAGGAGGTTGGCATCAGGGCGTGGTGGTGGAGGAGCTCATTGAGGTAGCTGGGGGCCAGGTTATGGAAGCACTTGTAGGTAATGGTGAGAAGTTTGAGCTGAATACTTTTGAGTGATGGGGAGTACATATTGAGATAAATTTGGATTGCATTGTAGTGGTTAGGGAACGCAACACCTTCCATCATGAAATATTCCCATATTTAAAAATTGACCAGCTTGCTTGTTACATTTCTTTTGTAGGGGTGTGTGATATGGCATTAAAAGATTGTATTGTGACAAAGTTATAAATCTGGGAAAATTCTACAGTGCATTCTTTAATGATCTACTCATTTTCACTGTAACAATGCCAGTGTTCATATTAATACCATTTATGTTCCTTTTTTATGTATTATGAAGTATTAGGATGTACATTGAATTAGTGGATTAAAACAAGCTTTGCAGTAGTCTTCTGTGTAAGATAAAAACTACACAGTCAACTAAAATCTTGAAAAAAATTAACCATATCGCCCACCTCTTTGACTTGTTAATACTTTCTTTAGTGGGACATTCTCGTGTGGTCAGTCGTGAATTCCCACAACCGCGCAGTGGTCAGATGAGACATGTGAGCTACAGTGCATGTTTGAGTGCGTCTCTAAGGACGGCCTATCAGCTGCTGTTTTCTGCCATGTTTTTATGAGTCTGTGGCTGAAGTTGCCATGGGAACAAGCATTACCCTCAGGAGTAGCTTCAGTCAATGTACAGTAGCTTCATCTGGGTTTTCCGGTTAGGCGAAGGAACAATGGGATCTGTTGATTTGAGCTAATCATGCCTGCAAGACATGACTCTGCTGCAAGTTTGTCTGGAAAATTCAAATGTAAATGAATTAATGCACACTTGGTTAAGCTAATGGTTGAGTATTCTGTGGACGTTTGACTAGATTTCAGATTTTCTACTAGTGCTTTAAGGCTGAAGGAAAACATGCATTATACAATAACTATGTTGAGTGTTGCCATAAAAATAAAATAGTCATTGTAACTTTAATTAAATGTATTAATCTGAAGCAGAATTAGAAAACTTAATTTTAATGTAGTTAATTAGTAAGGCTAAACCAGGATTAAATATTGAAACATTGCTTTACATTATTTAGTTTCTTGTGATATGGATTTAGAATCACCTAATATTCTGTTAACTATTTTGCGATACTACTATTCTCAATGGACCTCATGCATGAACGTTCTTGCATACAAATTTTGTTCTTAAACTGTTCTTCCAGTCACCAATATTTTCTTATTTGCAATTATTTAATAAAACTAATAATATTTTTTCAAATTATTTCTTTTTTACAAGAATACTGAAAAACATCAGCTAGACCCACACTGTTGTACCCCACAACGAGGTGTATATCAGTAAAACGTCCCCATACGTCTGCCACAACTGCTATGGCACCATCGGACACCTTAATCAGACATTGTGTGATTTCTAAGGGTTTTATATTGTTAATGAGCAATTAAGAGGCCCCTCCCCCAATCCATAACAAGCATTGGAAGGGTGTATTAGATTTTTGTTTTATTTGTCTGGATGTTTGTGAAGAATGTTTTTGCCAAATTCAGTTGATTTCCCAAAACTACATTCTTATTTCAGTCTATAGGGAGCGCTATAGATGTAACTGGAATTATATTTGTCCGATGTGTTCAGGGCCAGGGGGTAATTGGGTATTTCAGGTTTGAACCTAATCGGGCAAAGTATGTGCAAGTTAGAGGCTGTCAAATACTTCCTGTTTGTTGTAGGGCAGGGTCATAATAATATTTTATGTTGGGTACACTGTGGAGAATCACTGTACCAAGTTTCATTGCTCTCTGCCAAAGTAAGTGTGTCCAGGGTCCCATAG
>JAVQKC010164388.1:0-16776 GCA_036025475.1 Philypnodon macrostomus
GCACTTTTTCCAATTACACCAAACAAGAATGTAGATAGAATTAACTACATCCACTATAATGTGCAAAAACTTGGGAATTATACACAGGAGGGTTTTGAAGCAGTACACGAACAACTGGCAGCCACTTCACTTATGACATTCCAGAATCGTATAGCCATAGACATGCTCCTCGCCGAGACAGGAGGCGTATGCGCTGTTTTTGGAGATCAATGCTGTACCTTCATACCAAATAACACTGCTACAGGAGGAAAGCTTGATATAGTAAAAATTCCACCATGAGGCTATTTTATACAGTATGTTATTTCTGCTAAATATAGCCTTGTTTGCTAAGGCAAATAAGTAATTGAATTTACTGTACTGTGCATTCAATTATATGTGAGTGTTACATGTGTATATAATGAAACCTGGTCTTGTCTACAGTTTATATTTCTCCATAAGATATTACTTTCTTTACAGCCCGAGCCACCTTTTTTGATAAATAAGACAAACCAGTCTCATACAGAAATTCACCCTCAGAAATTAATAGTCTCCTTTCAGTAGGCAACTCTCATTGTGATATTATCACAGTATATAATAGTATACTGTCTAATGTCATGTTTTCTTATAAAGGTTTGGAATCTTGACTCTAGAGGCTCCGTTCTATCCTCTAGTGAGTATATGATTCTGGCTGCACATAAACATAAATAGTGTGGGTGGTCTATGGGGATTGAAGTGATGTTAAAGACATCTCTTGTTCCTCTTTAGAAAATCTTTGAATGCATGTCAATGTATGTTCACACACTTTTAGAATTATGTGGAATCATTTCTCTGTGTTATTTTGAGTACTTCTATATTTTTACACCATGCATTTTGAATCCCAGATGTCAATTGGATTACTAGCCACCATACGGTTCGCCGGATACCAAACCATAACCGGGGATTGCATTGCACATGTATTCTTACTCTGTTTATCCAATTGGTGATGTGGGAGTACTTAGTGATATAGTGAAGCTAGTGGCTGCTTGCTTGTCTTTATGGTAATGCGTTTGTGTTTGTATTTCCTAGGCAGACGGTTGACATTTTGAAGCCAGCAATGGGGGGGCTCTAAGCATATTACTAGTGTTTTTTTTCCTTGTTTGTGCACTGATACATGAGATGAGGTGCGTTAAAAGCCTGCCTGCATGGCATTCATTTCTGGTGAGCAGGAAATATGTGACCTGTCCAAAATGAAAACTATGCACTTAGATCAGCATGTCGACGTGGTTTTGGCAGGACTTAAAGCCTCGTGAGCATTTGCATATGGATTGTCTGATAAAGCAATGTAGACAGCCAGTTTTTTTTGGGATTCTCCCCTCCTTAGGCCTAGTCTTACCCAGACGTCCTTCACATTTATCCAGGCTTGGGAATGTACAAGGGGTACGTGCGGGCTTGTGAACCCTTGAGTCTGGATATCAATAATTGTAGCCTAGGTTACTGTATGCTAGCGGTAAGCCAAGTCATTAATCTTGGCATTCTTCAGCCCTTAGTTGTTTGCTTAGAAATTGGACAACCATTAATTGACTATCTAATTTTTTTATACCTCTGCTTTGGGTTTTTGATTGGAGTTTCATGCAGCCAATTCTACAAACTGCAGACTCTGGCTCTGTTTCTAATGATCTCTGTTGCTTATTGCCAGGGGACTAATATTTATTGCAGGGTGGATGAATTGAATGGATGTGTGGAATATAGAAGAGAAGAGAAAAGCATTGCTGTGCCAGGTGAGCCCTGAGGTGAGCCGTGAGGTGAGCCCTGAGGTGAGCCGTGGGGTGAGCCGTGGGGTGAGCCGTGGGGTGAGCCGTGAGGTGAGCCACAGATTTGAGGGATTAGAAGCAGGACCGGTCACAGGTCAGTCACAACTACGATGATTTCAATCTGACCTATGGTGTGTTTGTGGTTCATTAAATGTATACTCGGATCGGTTCGGTGATAAAGCCTGCAAAAGAGATGTACAAAAATATATAGAAGTTCAGTGCTGACCCACTTTCATGCATGGGCTGGGTGCTATGTATCCAAAATGATGCTCAACATTGGATAGAGCTGTAAGTTGATGTTATAGCTCAGTGTTTCCCAAAAAGTACATGAACACATTGCAGGGGTCCATGGATAAATTGGATGGATAGATTTCCTCATACAACGTTGCTGTCTTGTCTAAGCATATTTTACAACATGATGTATGCTTTACATTTGGGAAATTGCCATCTATATTGCAGAAGTGAACTATTGTCTGTTTGTGGCTCATTAGTTGCCTTTGAAACAGCATGTTCAGAAAATCACTGCCGATGAGAGAGGGGGGGGGGGGGCTGTGGTGAGGCTGATTGAAAAGATGTTACTGGATGTTGATGGACCCGTATTGAGGGAATGGATTGTGAGCTTAGTTTGTATTCTGGCTTAACATGAAACTGTGAAAATGCTGCTGGAACATAGTTTGCAAATGTTTAGGATTTTCAATAAGCCCTTGTTATTTTGTCACAAGCTGCAAGAGATATTTTGAAAAGTAAGTACAAACCAGGACTAAACCAGGTCTAAAGCAAGAATAAACCAGGACTAAACCAGGACTAAACCAGGACTAAACCAGGTCTAAACCAGGTCTAAACCATGTCTAAACCAGGACTAAACCAGGACTAAACCAGGACTAAACCAGGTCTAAAGCAGGAATAAACCAGGTCTAAAGCAGGAATAAACCAGGACTAAACCAGATCTAAAGCAGGACTAAACCAGGATTAAACCAGGACTAAACCAGGTCTAAACGAGGACTAAACCAGGTCTAAACCAGGACTAAACCATGTCTAAACCAGGTCTAAAGCAGGACTAAACCAGGACTAAACCAGGTCTAAAGCAGGACTAAACCAGGACTAAACAGGACTAAACCAGGACTAAAGCAGGTTTAAACCAGGACTAAATAATGGACCACAAATTAGTTGGCAGTAGCTCAATTGTTAGAGCAGATGTTCAATAAGTGGAAAGTTTGCAGTTTGATTCTTGTTCCAAACAGTGCATATTGTTGTGTCCTCGAGCAAGACACTTCACCCTGCTTCTCTGTCTGTCCGTCTGTCTGCCAATATGTGAAATCCATGAGTACCCCAGTTAAGAACCACTGGCTATATTTTGAATCTGCTACAGTAGACCTGAGCAAAGTGCTGCCCCGGGGGCCACTACATGCGGCCCTTGACCAGTCCATGTCTGGCCCGCAGCAGGAATTGTACTGTATGGTAAATAAGTCTGTGTGAGGGCAAGAAACTAGATTTGTTTATTTATTTGTTCTTTCTTTTCTGACTTGAGTCCATTTATTATGCTATGGTGAACTCAGTTTCCATTGGGTAGCTCATCTTGACAAATTGCCCACCCCTGTTCCACGGGCTTCTCTGTGTGCCGTCTTGTTTAGCACTAAACATGAAATTGTGAAGATTCTGGTGGAAAAAAGAGTTTATATTTATTTTGTCTCAAGCTGAAATTGAATAGATTGAAACTAGGTCTATTCTAAGGAGGACTACAAATTGAATAGCTCAGTTAAGTCAGTAGAGCAGATGTCTAATAAGTGGAAAGTTGGCAGTTCCATTCCTGCTCAAAACAGTGCAAACCGTCATTGTACTCTTGAGCAAGACACTTCACCCACCTTGTCTGTATGCCAAGTATACATGCATGTGAATACCCAGTTGAGGATTGTTAAAATGTTTTCTTCAGATGTGTGTCTGAGGAACACTCTGAAGGTCTCTCTGTGCATTTCTCCAACACTCTGAAGGTCTTAGAATTCAGGTTGGACAAAGTCCTCCACTTTGACACTGTTAAGTTAAATATTGCCTGTTCTTAGACTAGAGATAGAACACTTTCGCTCAAGGCTTGATCTGTATTCTGCTTGTGCAAATTTCTTAATAAAATAAACTGTCTCATTATTCTTTTGTAAAACTTAATATTCCCATAACAGAACCAGTCATATTTTGAGTCTGCTGTGGGTTTCTCTGTATGCCATCATCAACAAGTGCTAAATGTTTATTTTCAGTATCTTTATCTTCAGCTAACATTCCGAATAGTGTTGTTATAAGAAATGCATTGCCGATATAGATGTTGATGGACCTGTTCTAAAGAAGTAGATTCTGGGTTTATTTTTCATTCTGGCTTAGCACTTAATATGAAACTGTGAAATTTTGTGTGAAAAAAAGGTTTGTCGAGCTTTTGAAGCAGGATTTTCAATAAAGCCCGGGGTACTTTGTCTGGGGCTGAAAGGGATACATTCACACGTTGTCAAGCCTTTCCGAGGACAGCCTTTAATAAGTGAACCTTTTTTCCATCAGCAGAACATCTCTCTGATCATACTGACCATTATTGGAAGAACAATATGGCAGGAACAGGAGTTATCAGAATCAAGACCAGGAAATCCACGACCTTCAGCAGAGAAGATAGGGGAAGCACACAGGAGAAATATTTGCTCTGCAGAATTGGTCCTTTTGTTTTCTCTGGAAAAGAAAGGCTTTTATGAACATGATGAATAGAAGCATCCATATACAGGATACTGTGTGTATAGGAAAGGTAAATGTACAGGATATCAAGGGTATCAAACCTAGACCAAATATGTATGTTCACTGTACAATTGTCATCAAGTCATTACATTATCCATTCTGAGTAATGCAGACCAAGGAACACTATACAGCAAGTGCCTCTGACTCTGAGCAAGGTGATTGATTCTTGGTGGGCAGGCCGATTACAACCTCTCTGAGTGGAGTCTGTGTGTACTCTCTGTGTTTCCATGGGTTCTCTGAATTCCTCCCACTTCAAACAATTGGTCATTATAAATTGGACCTAGTAAAAATACCTACAGTATGTGTCTCTATAGGTCAGACCTGTTTTTGGCTTAGTGTCCATGGGTTTCGAGGTTTATAGGTCTATATTTTGAGGTAAAAAGCAAAAATGTTGGTGGTACTGTTTATGACCAAACCAAACTGACTTCTGCTTTTTGCAGAAATCCATTTCAACAACAGTGCCTGACCTAATACACCTCACATATTGACAGAATCCATACTAACCATTTAATCAATGCCATTGTCATTGCTAATAGTGCATAAACTGCTGATTCGATTATTGAAATGTGCATGTATTATACTGTTTTTCATTTTATCCTGAACCCAAAAAGTACACTAATAACCCATAAATTTTTCCCTGTGCCCGTATCTAGCCTATGTAATTTATTAACTATATTTTTCACACAATAACTTGGCAACAAACATTGAGTTGTGGTATGTGCATCAGGCTGAATAATCCACATGAACTCAAAATATATTTTGAGGCCCTCAAGCTTTTCTGCTACCACTCAACCTTGCTCAACCATTTCTACTTGGTAATTTCTTTCTTGGATAAACTGCATTTAGCCACTTTTGTTGTCATGTCTAGCAAAAGTGGTCCATGGAAGTTCTGAAAGGCATTGATGATTGAGGCACTGATTGATGCAAATCTGTGTTCACAATATTATGTTTAGGTCCTACTTTCCCTAATATCAGGGGTGGCTGATATGGTAAAAATATTATTTCATAATCTTATTAGGATCAAGATCGTGATTTCGATTTCATCATGACTTACACCATAGAGATAATAATTGGAGAGGTCGCTTCCCCTATCTTCCGCCTGTTTACCCTATGGAAGTTTCAATCGGTGCTGATACACCAACTTTTATTTTACATAGCCCATAACTACATTGTATCTACCTCATTAAGTACAACATAATACACTGTGTAACAAACTGTAATACCATTTTGTTAAGTTGCAATTTAGTAGTAACTATTTATTTGCCAAGGTTCCGGGTCTGATTCTCAAAGAATCCGGTCGGCTAGCTTATTAGCTGTTTGATTGATGCTAACTGCTACATGCTGCTGTGGAGTTTGGCTCTGGCTGCTGTATTTTGTTGCTTTGTAAAACATGCCGTGGACTTAATTTGCTGTTTGCTGTGTCTCAGGAGTTTGTTTTATTTCTCTGTCAGCGCTGGAGAGTGTACCTTCTGAGAGCGATTATGTATTTAGCAGGCTGGACATTAACTGTAGACCAAGTTCAGGGTTATGTGTGGTGTGGACGGTTGAGGGCAGTCTGTATTCTTCTCTCCCTCATTGGTAAAGTACTCTCTTAGCACACTTGTCTTAGTTATTTCACAGACTACCTGTGTAAGCGTCCTCCATAATGGCCCAACACGATACAAAAGACGCCATAGTCCTGATATAATTGTCCGTCTCAGTATGCAGTGATGAAATCTTATGAAAGCCAGGCTCAAACACTCACCATTACCAATACTAATTAGTTTTTCCATCAACCTTTCATCTAGCCCGGATTCGTGCCATTTGTGGAGATTGACACAGTGAGATTTCAGTGGCGCCCCGAGCTACAAAGACTGAACTTTGGGTGGGTTTAATTAGTGTGGTCTCCGTTATAAGAGGCCAGAGAACACACGGGCCTAGTCTAAACCTGAAATTGTGTTGAGTGAGATTCAGGTGACCCAAAAAAGATTACAAGGGGCACGGTATCACAGAATATATTTATAGATAAAGTCAGATGGAAGAATAGAAAAGAACTGCCTGGTTACACATTGGTACATGGACACAATACAGTAAGTACACAATACAGTAAGTACACAATAATTTCCAGGTATATCTTTTTAAAAATGTGAAGGTAGGTAGATGAGTAGCTAGGGCATGGTTGTGCTTAATGGTTGTATGCCTAACTACGACTAGTATTAGTGTTTAATGTACATGCATATATATATGGGTGACAACATTAACAGTAATGCTGACCACTGTAATTCACGTGGGCTTAAAATGTAATGATAAACAGTATTTTATTATATATTTTTTCATTTCCAGATCTAGAAATGGTATTGTGTTATCTTGAGGTCGCTTACCTATTTTCACAGGTGGGTAGTACTCAGTTACATAACTTTTTAAATAACTCTTACTCGAGTAAAATCTTGTAAATCTAGAAAGAGTAAGAGTACTTTACCCACCTCTGTGTGTCATGTAAGAACAGCTTTATGTAAAAAATGTGATGATGTGGAAATTTGGATCCTTGTCCCTTCATTTTTGAAAATATTATTTACTTTTTTTTTGTTTATCTTTTGAAAATATCAAAATCTGTTTATTATCTTTTAATTTTTTTTGCCAGCTTACCACAAAATTAAACAAATAATCTGACATTACGCTCAAACAGTTACTCAGGACTTGAATATTTTTTTCACCCAGTACTTTTCGACTCTTACTCGAGTAATTATGTGAATGAGTTCTTTTACTTTTACTTGAGTAACATTATTTTGACGTAACGGTACTCTTTATTAAAATTATTGGCCACTCTTCCCTCCTCAAGTAACCGCATTCAAAAATGTATTTGATGTCTACAGACAATCTATGGCATTTTGATGCACTTAAATGAGATAATGACAGCTATGTTCAATTTTAACAAACAAATAATGCAATGAAACTTACATGGTAGGCATTTTTTATTTATTTCTTTCACACCAAAACATCATCTGAAACCAAGAAAAAATTCTATTAACACTGTATTGGACTTGATTGAGCCCAAATCTGGTCTAAAACAATTACTATATTGAGTAAGTTTTGACAAGAAAAGACAAGAAAGGGTCCTTTACCACAGTTTGAGAACCAGTGGAATAAATGGTAAAGATTTACAGAATGTATTACCCATAACCATTTTATCTCACAAAAGAACTTTAACCCTTTTCCTCAAGGCCAGCCCGGGCTACAGTAACCCATCTGAATCCTGGATCTATCTCCTCCCATCAGCCCTCTATACCCCTCTATATCCCTCCTCGGTCCGCTTTATCAAGGCACCACGGACCCCCTGGGAGGCTCTGATCTCCAGTGCACATCCTGAAGAATTAATGACTCCTAATGTACCAGTTAATGCAGAAAAGGCGGAACATCCATCATAACTGACAATTTAATGGCGCTTTCATAGACGGGCCACTCACATCTCTCCCATTCTCCTCTGCCATTTTTTTAATATCTATCCTCTTCTTGTAGTCACATGTACACTCACTGGCCACTTTATTAGGCAGACCTTGTACCTAATACCTGGCCTCAGTGTGATGGTCTTCCACTGTTGTAGCCCACTCGATCTGCAGACTTTGATGGTTATCTGATCTAACGTCACCTTTATATTACCTCAAACCAGTTTCTGACCTCTGGCATCATCAAGGTATATTTGCCCACAGAACTGCTGCTCACTGGAAATTTGATCTTTTTCCTTATGTGCCAAGAAAAGATTGTACATAAAACTCCTACTAGCCAAATGGTTGGATTGTATTGCAAACATACTGTACATTTAACTTGTCTAGGCCTGGCATTGTCAAGCTAAAATTCATCCAACCAGTTTAGACTATAGCACCTCCTAGTAACTGATAAGCCATTCAATAAAACATAAATATTAGCAAGCACAAATATAGATCTGAAAACCTAGCCTTTAAAGCTAATAATATACATATGAAAAAACATGTAAATGAAGGCGAATACAAATCTTGATTGGCTGGTATCCATTCTGATGCTTGTTTTGTTTGTCATTTAACCCATTTGAGCTCACAAACAGGTAAATAGGTCTGTCTAATCAAGTGGCCAGTGGGTTCATATGACTTGGTTCATACGACCGGTCCCGCCATCTTCATAATGACTAAATACCAGAGTAAGAAGGACATAAACAAGTTTGCAAGTCATTTGCAGCAGGCAGTAAGTTAATTACCGTCAAGCTGCGAGATACTGTGGTAATGAAGCAATGCTAACGACCGGCGCTAACGTACGCAGATCTGCACCCCGAACATTTTCTTAATTAATTGTTCCTGATCAAGTCGGAATCAGCTGCTAAATGGTGCGGCACACTGAGTTATTATTGGCGTGAGTCATGAATTTAGGACGGTATCATTTCGGGGAGGAAATGCAACTGAATGAGAAGACGGATGGAAAATGAGTAAAAACACAAAAGTTCAAAATGTTCCAACATGCTACGATTAGCTCAGTTGTTTTGGCATTGCTTTCATATTGAGCTGCACTGGGAGGATGCTAACTCATGCTGCTTTCAAGTGATCTCGGGTTTACCGTAGAGACGAGTTTCCGACATGCACATGAACACCTCTGATCAAGTCGACTAAATTGGAATTTTATGAGTTGTGATGTCACTGACCACTTCAACATGTTAATATTGTGAATAAAAATAATCAATATAAACAATTTTGTAGAGTCTTGGGAACTAAACTATAATATATGGTTTTCTGACGTTTGATAGTAAGAGTAATGTCCATTGTAATGTGCTAGCTGCACCAAACGTCATATTTTGGTAAAAGTAAATGATTTTGCTGATCTCTTCAGCATCATTTAGTATTGTGTTTTGGCTATCATCAGAAACCACAAACACATTAGGCAGTTGGACTACATTTTTTGAACTACACTGAACTACATTTGGGAAAACTACCATCCGAACTGTCCGACGTGCACCTGAAATCAGCATGAAAACTAATTCAAGCCAGGTTTGCATCTGAAAGGGCATCCAGTGTGGTAAATAAACAGCGCACATGAGGAGGCCAATGATTTGCTGTGGCAAACTTATAACATAAACACTGTCAGGGAAAGAAGAAATAACAGAACTACATTTGTATCTGTCTAAAGGTCTCATATTCGTAGCTACTTATTATGAAAGTAGTGACATCCATCCGTTCTACATAGGTGAGCATCTACGGTAGCCCTAGAGGGACATGTCATAAACAAACTCAAAGACTGTTAAGCAATTTCAGATTGAATAGAACATAGTCAGGTGGCTATACACTGAACCGATGACATGAATCGAAGTTGCTATAGACTGTATTTGAGTTTGTTTGAATGTTAGCTATTAGTTCAACACAGCTAGCTTCTTGACATATTAGCCATTTTATCAAGCACACAGCAAAACCATTATAATGTATAGATATATATCTATCAGCAAACAGCACAACACACTAACCAAGATAAACTAACCTTTTCATCCCACTGTTAAATGTATCAAAGAAGATGAAAAGTGGTGTCATTTCGCTCCAAACGCCTAATTACCCCACTAATCACACCTTGAAGTGACACTTGCAGTAAACACATTAGATTGCCATACATCACTGAAACAGGCCATGTGAATAGTGCTTGGCTTGGCCCAATCATCTTGATGTAGAGAACCAATATTCCCGGGAACAGCTTGCACAGGCAGCTAATGTCCCTTTCAACACATCTAAAATTATGTTCGGCCAGCACTGTCCAATCAATGGGACTGTCCGGCGAACACAGACCGGGTTGGGGCCACCTTGCAGCCAAATGTTGGATAATGGCGAGCTAAATTTATTGCAGCTACTGAATTGCTGGATTTAGCCCAAAGAGAGAACAAGAGAGCGAGAGAAGAGTTTTCAATCAGCCATTTTGAGATAGCACAAACATAACTGGGGGAAAGAGCATTGGCAACAACAAAACAATGCATTGTGACTGGGGTATAATGGAAAAAGTTGTTCAAAAACAAGTTGAATGTGTGAGCAGAATGTGTGGGGGACTGTCACTTTAAAAGCTAATCTTTTTCAGAATGGAAGCATAATGAATGGGGGTCGCCCGCCAGACAAATGAGGATGAATTCCAGTGTTTACGAACAGGAAAGATTGATTAGGCTTATTTGGTTTTTAGGAGTTTATCAGATGAAATGAGTAGTGAAATATGGAGGCGATCAAATGGGTAAAATGTGGTCAACGCTATGCAGTGAAGCTGGTAAATAGATTATTTGTATTTGTGGGATAATAAGGCTTATTATAACGAGCCAGGTTATGGTATAAACATTGGTTGATTGGTTTGCCTGTTTGTAATTAACTCGATAAGTAATGGTTGGACCTTCATTAAAATTTCAATGAGCCAAGGAAGACATAATTTGTTCCTGGTGTGGATCCAAAATATTGTCTGGATACAGAAAAATTCTAAGTGATTCTGTACAAACTCCAACTGCACAGACAATAAAAGATGAAAAAATATATATAATAATTTGAATGATGAGCTTCCCCTTCCTCTTCTTCTCGACCGTCTATCACGGTCTCACACAAACCAGAAAGTAACAGAATAACGAGCAGCGGTCTGAAGTTGGCTTTTTTTTTTTCTCCATTGAACTAAAAACACAAATTAGCTGTGAACTTTGAAATAAAACACCAGCTCCCTAACATTATTCCTAATTTTTTCACAGATGACTTCTGGTATGCTGAACTATTGACTGTGTAATTATTTTTGCTAAAATACAAAGTAAAAATATCCGGTACTGCAGCTTTAAAGAATTTCACACTCAATGGATATAGCATTTACTCCTGAACTAGAAGATTCATGTTTAGCAACACAAAGTAGTCCTTAAAATGATTTTATTCAAACCCATTTTTACTCAAATGAATATACCAGACAAATCACAAACATTCATTGAGATCTAAAACCAATTGTCAGAGACCAGACTAACTCTTTGGAAAAACAAGTATACTGGCCAGACCAAAGCCAATGGTACATTCTACTTGGGATCTTTTTTTCTCATAAAGCCAACAATTGCGTGTCAAAAGTTTTAGTGTATTCAGTGTGTGTGTTCCTCATTACAGCTGGTTTAACTGTTACTTGGCTTATCCAAATGCACATGTCCACACAGACCTGCCTCTATGACCTCCACAAATATGTATGTTGTCTTTTGGAGGGTGGCCAAACTCCATCATCCTCAGAGATGTAGCCAATGTAATTTTTAATGTCAGTTTGGCTTCTGTGTGCTTCGACCTCTCTGCCGACTGACAGCACGTTCGATAAAAAGTGGGTCCGACTAAACCTTTGGAGAATTTCCTGCTCCGTGGAAAATGTAATCTGTAACAGAAGCTTGTATTTTTCTGGGGACATCGCTGCACACACACACAAGGCGGCCTGGGTCAAAAGTACAAGATAAGCACGTTAGTATTGAGCAGGCAGATGGGACGAAAAAATCATTGTCATTGACCTGCAACAAACTATCAGATAGCCAAATACAGGAGGAGAGGAGAGTGATCCGATTACTGTGCGCTACTGTACGTGCAATAAGATGACCTGCTCTTCGACCATGCGTTAAATGAGAAACATTATCTGTGCACTGCAAGCAGTCAATTACAGAGCTTTGTTTTAGACGCTCGGTTTGTTTGTTGTGTGTGAAATCAGCAAAATGTTACTACAACTGCTACAAACGACGAGTAAGTAAAAAAATATAATAAATAAGAGTATTTTTTTATATTGGGGCAATTGCACTGGATCAATAAGGAGTGGACTTTGAAAAGTAGGATTTTGCACCAACTTACAAAAAGACTTTCGTAACTGTTTTGAGGATATCTCAAATCAGCCTTGTCTTTTTACTCTAGTAATCATTTTGTTGACTCATTTTAATTCTCCTTGCGTAGTATTATTTTGTCTGATTTTGAATACTCTTTCCACCTCTACTTACACCAAAAGAACAAACCGAGCTGCATATTTCTATTAAAATTAATGAAAGAAAAGCCTGCATGGCCATTTTCCTGCAAGTACCAATTCGTAGACACATAACTGTTGGTAACCAGTGGCTGATGTTTAGCGCTAGCTCATTTAATTCCTCTATTATTTGCCGCCGAGGCTTTCTCTGCTCCAGAAATCACAGGAAATTGATTCCATTATCTGTATGACTTGTCCCCTCGCGCGTAGCACCTGCATATGAAACACACACCAACACCCCGCCATCTTAACATCTCTACCATTGAAGTGACATTACTATTGTCATGGCAACAAACCTTCTCTTTCCACTCTCTTGAAAACTGCTCGACGACCGTGTTCTTTTGGGAGAAGATGCCAGGTGTAGCAATGCTAAAAGGTCACACTTTGATGTTGCCGCGTATGGAGGCAGTGAGGATTGCATGTCAGATTATGCATATTTTATTATTAAAATCAAAAGACATCAAAGCATGTTTTTACTTTGACATGGTATACATGATTTTCAGGCGCACGTCAGAAGAGATGTTACAGCAATTACGTTTATAATTAAACGGACATACATGCATACACTTCTACATACATGTATACTAATGACTGGGAAAGGTAACCTGTAAAGAACACCTGGGACTGATGTCTGCTGTTATCTGGAAAAGGTTACAGAATAATAATGATGTCAAATTTAAATATGTATTTCCATAACCACATGGTTATCTTGGTTATCCATTGTAGATCTATAATGTCACCTAAAAGGTTGATACCAAGCGCGCCAAAATGGTTATAAAACAATACCATAGCAGAAGGGTAGAGCTTAACACTGCAGTCTATTGAGGAATACACAGAATATTTGCTAGGGTACAATTATACTGGAAATAGAAAGAAAAAACCCGCAAATGGCCAGAGTGAATTCAAGAGAATTGTGCTTTTGGTTTGTCCTGGCTGGACCAATGGTGAGGCAGTACCAACTGTTTTACGGGGCATGTTGTTATTGTATTTTTCTGATTGGATAAAACAAGTGGTTACTTACTCATTAGTTCATCAAACCACCAACCAGATATTTACATTACGTTGCCGGGCCAACTGCAGAAAATGAAAGAAAAAGATAGAAGTCTCCTAATCTAAAATGTGAGTGATGAAATCAATCGTGTTTCACTTCTTGATTACTGACAATTCCAAGTTTAATAAGATATATGTAGCATCCTTGTTCATTATGACACCTAATAAATGCATATGTACTAAGTTGTTGTATTGTGTTGGTATTCAAACTTTCAAAAAATCTGGCTTTTTTTAAAGACCTAATATCAGGAAATCAAAATGAATAACTCTGGAAAATGCTTTACCTATGGAAAGTCTAAACTAGGAATAATAAACAGGAATAAACTTAACTAAACCAGGCTTCTGAGTACCGCTAAAAAGTCATCGCTATTGTACATTATTTCATGTATTCATTTTTACTGTTCACTTGCCGTAATTAGAATATGCACATCCATTTGAAAAATTCACAAAATGTGGATACTCTTGCTCACCTCCCTGACAAACACATCCAGGATTTTACCACTAATTTAATGTTGCTGCAACACTGTGAAACTCCATCTAATACAATTAAAGAACATGCTTAGCACAAGTCTTAATGCTGATTAGCCCTGCTCTGAATTTCAACAGGCCAGAAAGAGGAAAAAAAATACCCTGATGCAATCATGTGACAATCATATCGTCAAAAATGATGTTCACTTAGAGACTTATATCTGTCGAATAGAAAACTGTACAAACCAATGAAGGGCTAGCAATGTTCTTACCCAAGGACACAGCCACAGCACCTTGCAAAATGTAATTTCCAAAGTGTGAAATTTCCTCATTCTCCTTCGTGATAGCTTCATTTCATAGTGAAAGCTAATTATGGGAGCTATAATTTCGTTCAGCAGTCAAGTCATCAGCTGGTCAAATACGAAGCGCCTTGCCAAATGACAAGATAATTGCTGTGGCAAAAACAAATGCTCTTCCAGATATTGCCCGCTGCTTTTAAGACATATTATCATTACAAAATGACTTGATGAGGGGGGGCACCAAGATTATATTTCTAAACATTCCTATGTTGTGCAACCTGATTTGAATAGCTGCGTCTGAAATATATGTTTTGAACAATACAGTTTTTTGTCTTTGCCTGTTGTTGTAGATTGTGTTTGAGATTTCTTACATTCTTTGTGATAAAGTATGTCCCAACATCACCTTTAACTTGAAATAATAATCTCGAGATTAGTCATAATTACATTTATGAAGTCAAACCGGAAAAGCATAGCTTGTTCTCTCCAGGTTGGTCCTGCCTCAAGTGGAGGAGTTCAAGTATCTCAGAGTCTTGTTCATGAGTGATGAAGCGTGAGATTGACAGGTGGATCGGTGCAGCCTCTGCAGTGATGTGGTCGGTGTATTGGATCGTTGTGGTCAAGAAGGAGCTGAGCCGGAAGTTCAATCTACGTTCCTACTCCAACCTATGGTCATGAGCTTTGGGTAATGACCGAAAGGACAAGATCGTGGGTACAAGCGGTCGAAATGAGTTTCCTCCGCATGGTGGCCGAGCGCTCCCTCAGTCACTCATGAGGAGCTCAGAGTAGAGCTGCTGCTCCTTCACATCCAGAGGAGCCAGTTGAGGTGGCTCGGGCATCTGTTTCGGATGCCCCCTATATGCCTCCCTGGGAGGTGTTTCAGGCATGTCCTACCAAGAGGAGACCCCGGGGAAGACCCAGGACATGCTGGATGTCTCTCGGCTGGCCTGGGACGCCTTGGTAATCCTCCTGAAGAGCTGGCAGAAGTGTCCGGGGAGAGGGAAATCTTGGCATCTCTGCTTAGATTGTTGCCTCCACCTGGCCCCAGATAAGCGGTTGAAGAAGTCTGAAAACCAATTGTTTCTAGCCAATGTTTGGGGTGACTGAAGTGAAATATCTTCACCTAATTAATTTTATTAAACAATAAACTACATATGATGAGTGAAGAATGACAAAAGTTTCTAGCATCTATCATTTTAATGAGATAAAGCACTAATGCATTCTAGTGAGGAACTAGCAAGATAGATTAGCAGTAGTTGCTAATAAGAGATGAACGACCAATAGCATTTTAGCTTGCTGGTTTTCTAATCTGAAAAAAAATTGAGAAATGCCCCCAAACCTCAACAAACCGCACAAACAACAGCAACAACATTTTAATGTCAAGGTTTCATAGCATTTTTGTAGAAGCAAACATTCATGAACAGATGGCACCTTTCAATGCAAAGTCAATAAAGTTCCCTGAAATATTCCTCCCTCTCCCTGTCAGTGTGGCCTTTGGTTAGTGATGCATGGAGGACTGGTTTTTGTTCTCATGTTTCTTGACCTCTGACCTTCATGTAAATAAGGGAAATAATAGCCCCATAAATTCTGACAAGAAGCTTAGGACAAATGTTCCACACTTCTTTACTGTCAATGCAGTTCAATTTACCTTCCTTGTGGATTGACTACCTCTCTGTCAGTCCTAGTGAAAAATAACAGTTTTAGAAGCAGAACAAACCGTGCGGACACCGTTCTGACATTGTCTTATTAAAAAAAAGCCCAGCCCAGATTTAAGATTCACTTGGGCTGCAATCTGCATGTTAAGGTCCATCAATTTTTCATGGCTCTCACACTATGAGCACTCGCAGCCAGAAGGGGGTAATGCAAAATTGATTTGTGTATTAAAACTGCTTAGCCAAGCAGGCATCACTGGGAAATGTAGTGATTACCCCCTTGGGACTTGAGAAGGCCATGTATAGCCAAAGTAATCAAAGTCTGGGACTCCTCTGTCCACAGACATATAATCTATAGAAAATAAACCCCACACAATGCACACACCATGAAACCAATGGTTACTGTGAAAAACAACACACTGAAAGGTAATGTTTAGCTTAAAGACTGGCAGGCAGGAGTGTGGAAAACAAGAAACTGTTACTTGGGTACTATGTTTACTACCACCTCAGAAACCGCCCATCTCACTCTCCTCCATCACCACCTCAACAGCACTCTCTGCCCTCATCGCCTCAACAGCAGAACCATTTCACTCTCCACCCTCACCACCTCAGCAGCAGAACCATCTTATTCTCCATCCTCACCACTTCAGCAGCAGAACCATCTCACTCTCTTTGCCCTCACACCTCAGCAGCAGAATCATCTCACTCTCCTACCTCACCACCTCAGCAGCAGAACCATCTTATTCTCCATCCTCACCACTTCAGCAGCAGAACCATCTCACTCTCTTTGCCCTCACACCTCAGCAG